>JAFFST010046357.1:0-12041 GCA_022414735.1 Noturus placidus | reverse complement strand
TTTCATGTGACAACACTGAAGAAATGACACTTTGCTATAATGTAAAGTAGTGAGTGTACAGCTTGTGTAACAGTGTAAATTTGCTGTCCCCTCAAAATAACTCAACACACAGCCAGTAATGTCTAAACCACTGGCAACAAAAGTGAGTACACAAGAAAGCCTGCAAATAGAGTGATATCGGCCGATACCAATAACCGATACCGATAGTTCTGCCTTTTATGTATTCCTTTAAATTAATAATAAATATGCAAGAAAAGAAAATGCAAATTACAGCATTATTCTCTCCATTTCAACAAGTTGTTTCACAGTAACTGGTCTAATAAACAGAAAACACATTACTCAAGTTAACATTAACTAAATTCTGAAGATTAAAGTAACATTTCTTAACTTATTAAATGTTATTAAATCATATTAACAGAATTAATTGACTGAATTTTAAAAAACCTTCTGTTAGGCTTCACATTCACTCACCACAAACAAAAGTACTACTTTGTATAGGTTGGTGTAGATTGTCCTCCTAAAGTCCATCACTATCTCCTTTGTTTTGCTTATATTTAAGACAAGGTTATTATCCTTGCACCAGTCCTGTTGCACTTCATCCCTGTAAGCCACCTCCTCATTATTTGTGATGAATCCCACAATTGTGGCGTCATACACAAATATAATGATATCTTTGCTCTGATGTTTAGTAACACAATCGAGTTTGCACAGGGTGAAAAAAGGGAGCTTAGAACACAACCCTGGGCCATTCCAGTGGTAAGGGTGCATGATGTTTTGTTGTTGATCCTTACTGTTTGGGGTTTAAAACCCAAAGTCCAGGCCCCAGTTGCAGATTGAGGATTGCAAATTAAGTGAGAGGAGTTTGTCCATTAAATTAAGGGGAATAACAGTATTAAAACCACAGCAGAAGTCTATAAACAACAGCCTCACACAAGAGTGTTTGTTTTCCAGATATATCAAAGAGCAGAGCAGATAGCATCTTCAGTGGAGCAGTTGTGCTGATACGAATACTGATGAGAGTCTAGAGTGGTTAGCGGTATTGAATATTCATAGCGATAGTCATTAACGATAGTCATGTGTCTGGAGATTTTTTTGGTACCAGAATGATTGTCGCATTCTTGAAACAAGTGAGAACAACTGCTTGGGCTGAGGAGATGTTCAAAATGTCAGTGAATACCTTCGTTAGCTGATGGGCACACTCCTTGAGTACTTGTCTTGGGAAGGCTTGTTCAGGTTCATCTTTAGGAGAGTTCTTCTCACATCCATTGTTTTAACAGATCGTGTCCAGCTGTCAAGGCTAGATTTTTCTCTTCTTGCAGTTGACAGGTTTTTTTCAATTCAATTCAATTTTATTTGTATAGCGCTTTTTTACAATAGACATTGTCTCAAAGCAGCTTCACATGAATACAAACACAGTACATACACAGTAAAAGTGAGAAATTATCCCAACTGAGCAAGACACTGAGTGGCGACAATGGCAAGGAAAAACTCCCTAAGATGTTTTAAGAGGAAGAAACCTTGAGAGGAACCAGACTCAGAAGGGAGCCCATCCTCATCTGGGTAACAACAGACATTCTCAAAGAGACAATTATTGCTTTAAATGTAATCTGTTTGGCTTTGAAAAGCCTTTGTCCCAGCAGTCTGGATTTGGAGTAGATGAGAGCTCCATCCAGAAGTAGGACCTCCGAGATCGATCATGCAGGTCCGGAGAGCAGAAAGGATCTCCAACATCTCCATCAACTCATGTGCAGCTCGGCAGAAGGAGAGGGGGAGAGAAAAAATTGTTAACACTGGGATTTATCATGATGGAAAGTCTAGTCAGGGTAGGCTAGAGTGAATAAATGCGTTTTAAGCCTAAGACAGGTTTGATGCCTCAAATCAGGCATAAGTCATTTAAAGCATCCAGGAGGGAGTCGTTCTTGTTGCATACTGGAAGGGACTTCTTGGTGTAATCTGTTATTCTCTTTATTGCTTTCCACAATTGCTGTGGACCATTGCTTTTGAAGTGATCTGTTATGTGTATGTAGCATTAGCTTTTTTAAATGCCAGTATTTAACTTGATCCCAGTTGTGCGTAGTGCTGTGTTTTCTCCTCTCTTGAACATCTTGTTACATGCTTTCAGGAAAGCGCGCACATCAGCATTAAGTATTGGTTTTCATTGGGTTCAGAGTTTACAGTGCTGGTGACCGTGACATCATCCTCACACTTACTTTATATATATTGTGTCTGATTGCATATTCATTTAAGTCCATATAGTCTTCATGTGTTGTGGCTTCCTTAAAAATGTTCCAATCAGTGCATTCAGAGCAATCCTGCAAAGCTGCTACTGATCCGTTCGGCCATATCGTGACGGTATTGGTCACGGTTTTACTCTGTTTCAGGAGCGGTTTGTATGTTGGAGTGATTGAGGTGTGGGCAATGTTGAGCCATATGTGTATCTTTTGTATTTGTATTGACCTGGTCAAAAGTGGTCTTGCCCCTGGTTGGTATGGAAACATGCTGATGGAATTTAGGTAGAGCCTTTTTGAGATTGAGGTGGTTAAAATCTCCAATTACAATTAAGAAACTGTCAGAGTGCTTGTTTTGTAGTGAGCTGATTGCATCATTGAGAAGCTCTAGTGCGTTCTTAGCAATCGGGCTCTGGGATATATACAGTTATATAAATTGCGCTGAATTCTCTCAGCAGATAGAATGCCGATGATTATGGAGTTCGAACACCAGTCCTTATTGTTGTGCGTACATAGTTCTCCACCTCTCTTCTTACCAGGCGATTATGTTCTGTCTGCTTGATAGCATGATAGCTGCACTGCTAAGTCAGGAGTTTGTCATAAAGCCATGTCAGCTCGAGCCAATCTGGCCATTTACCTCTGACCTCTCCTATTAACAAGGCATTTCCACCCACAGAAGTCACTCACTCAGTTTTTTTTGTTTTTCATGTGTATAGACACTATTTGCGCCATTCATTGTTTATAGATCAGCAGTTTCTGAAATACTCAAACCAGCCCATCTGACACCAACACCCATGCCACAGTTAATGGTACACAGATCACACCTTTTCCCCCATTCTGTTGTTTGATGTGAAAATTCACTGATGCTTTTACATCTGCATGCATCGTGTTGCTGGCACATAATTGGCTTGATTGAATAGCTTCGTAAATGAGCAGGTGTACAGGTATTCCTATTAGAGCAGGTGTACAGGTATCCTCTATTGGTGAGTGCATATATTAAATCAGGGTTTCGGTTAGCCGGTAAATATCGGCATGTGACTGGTAAATTCAGATCCTGTCGGACACTGTGTTCCTGTAAACATATTCACTTAAAGGACATTCAAATTAAAGAAAGTAAATATATAGTTTTAAAAGTAAGTATAAGTAAAGATCCTTTACAGTGATCGTGTTAACAAAGGCTGAAATTAAAATGTAATTTGCAAAATGGTTCCTAATTCTCATTAATATCTATTTTTATCTCTGACACTGACACTGCTGGTTACTGGCATTTGTTTGAGGGAAGGAGTCTCTGGTTGGCGGAACGTTCCGCTGACATGCACAGAAGATCCAGATACATTATTCAGTTACAGAACAAAAAATTCCTGTCATGCAGTCATATACAATCTAGTTAATGATAATAAGTACATTTCCTGAAGAAATTGTGAGTGAATAGGGCGCCAATATTTGCGAGAGAGGGAAGCGCAGGGCGCCAATACTTTCAAGAACTGGATGCGAAGGACGCCAATACTTTCGAGAGCCGGACAGATAGGATGCCAGCACTGTTAGAGCTGGTCGTGTAGTGCGCCTTTTAGAGCCTATCGTCAAGAGCGCCAGTACTTTTGAGAGCTAGCCGTGCGGGGCGCCAATACTTTTGATAGCTGGAGGAGAAGGGCGCCAATCCATTCGAGCGCCGGATGCATAGGGTGCCTATACTCCCGAGCACTGGATGTGTGGGGCGCCAATACTTTCGAGTGCATGACAGAAAGGGCGCCAATACTTTTCGAGAGCCGGACGCGTAGGGCGCCAATACTTTATGGGTGTCGGGTGTGAAGGGTGCCAATACATTTGAGAGATGGCCGTGCGGGTTGCCAATACTTTTGAGCGCCAGCCAGATAGGGTGCCAAGACTTCTGAGAGCCGAAAAGTTCGGGTGCCAATGCGTTTTAGAGCCGAATGTGTATGATGGCAAAACTTTTAGAGCTTTCTGTTTAGACGGCCAATACTTTTGCAAGTCAATGCAAGTCTATGGGAAATTTTCCCAATTTGAGCTTCTGTACCGGGAATGCCGACATTCCGATCGCTTCCAAAAGTCATAGCACACCTCTCCTCAATAAGCCGATTGATTTGACACCTCGATCTCCGACAAGTAGTGCGGTACTAGTTACACATTGGAAAAAAAAGTGGAAGAAGAATAATTATAACTAGACCGGTACATTTCCTGAAGAAAATGTGAGTGGTGCTTGACACGGAGAATGCGGGACTGGGCGCCAATACGTCCGAGAGCCGACCGCGTAGGGTGCCAATACTTTTGAGTGCCGGCCGGATAGGGTGCCAATACTTCTGAGAGGCCAACAGATCGGGTGCCAATACATTTTAGAGCCGAATGTGTATGGAGGAAAAACTTTTAGAGCTCTCTCTTGAGAGGGCCAATACTTTCGAAACTCAATGCAGGTCTATGGGAAATTTTCTGAATTTGAGCTTCTGTAACGGGAATGTCCACAATCCGATCGCTTCCCAAAGTCATAGCACACCTCTCCTCAATAAGCCGATCAATTCGACACCTCACCTGTCGATCTCCGACAAACGGTACAGGACCAGTTGCGCGCCGGAAAAAAGTGGAAGAAGAATAATTGTAATAAATAATTATAATAAGTATGCCGAATAATAATAATAGTGCTTTTCAAGCACCAATAATAATAATGACAATATATCTGCAAGCAGCAATTCCAGGGCCAATACAGAGGCAAAGTGAGGAGACAAGCAAGCATGATTTTAGCTTGGTCATGATTTTATGACAAACCGTTCAGAAGTTATAAGCAAAATGGGTAAGAGATCTAAGGTTTTTATATATTTTATATATTATATATTTGAAACTTTTAAAAACTCTGATATAGTATTTTTACAGGAGACTCACCGTTGTAATAAAGATCATAGGTTATATTGCCCTTGAGTCTTATGCCTGTTGTTGGGTTTCATAGTATTTATACAACCAGCAATAGTTAGTGTAGCCAACATGTGCTGAGGTGATGGTGGCGGGGGGTTTGAAAATGAATCATGTGTGAATGAACCACATGTAAAATTACATATAAATGAATCATATATAAATGAATCATATATAAATCTTGCTTGGGGGGGGTATGTTACTGGGGTTAAAAGTTTTATTCTGTATGGATTTATGAAAATGAATCATATATAATTAAATCACATGTACATGAACCATAAGTAAATTAATCAAATGTAAACTTTCCTGGGTGGGGTGGGAGGGGCTGTTATCGGGGTAAGAAATGTTGATTCTATATTGATATATCTTTGTTGTACTCTGAAAAATGCATGAGAATCAATAAAAAATGGTTTTGGAAAAAAAAGAAGTTATAAGCAAAAATGTGCTTTTGTCATATCTAGGTGGTGCTGTTCCACAACTTAGCAGGTACCCTCAAGTGATGATATTCATGACATACTAAGTTTGGTCTGAATATGCTAAAGCAGTGGTTTTTAAAGTGGGGGCTGTAGCCCCCTTTGGGGCCTCCAAGGGGTGCCAGGGGGGCCTCAACAATTTGGTGTGAAAAATAAATTCTCACTCTCAGACAACCACACACACACACACACAATCAATTACTAATGTAATGTAATGTATATATGTAAGATGTAATAATTAATAAAAAGGGGTGATATATTCAGCAATCTGTATTTTTAATGTATTTTAAAGACATCTTGCAAAAGGGGGGCTCGGTCAAATGTTAACGCCATTTGGGGGGCCTTGCCCTGGAAAAGTTTGGGAACCACTGTGCTAACGCATTACAGAGATATAGCATTGCATCCATTTTGCTATGATCACTTTCAGATTTATTTGTGTATCATTCGAGAATGGTTTGATCAATCAATATGAGTTCAATAACTTTTTGTTGACATGGTGTGAAAATGATCTCTTATAATTTTGGTGAAAATCAGATGAATGGTCTAGGAGAAGATTGAAATAGTAATTTCTTTGGTGAACAGCAAGTTCCACCGACCATGACCCACGGAATCTACGAAGACCGTGGTCTCATTACAATGGGCAAAATTGATCAAAAGCAATAAGTATTTTTTAAAATTGCATAATAATTTTTTAAAACAATGCAGGTACCCTCAAGTCATGATGTAACTCACAGGTACTAAGTTTGGTCTGAATACGCTAATGCACTTCAGAGATATCGGAGATACATTATCTTGGTCTCTGCATGACCCAGTGAATCTGTCAAGACCAATCTCATGACAATGTGCAAAAGTAGTCAAAAGCTATTAACATTTTTTAAAATTGCATTGTAATTGTTGACAACAAGGTGGTGCTGTTCTGAAACTTATTGAGTACTTTTTGGGGCATAGTCCTGATGACACCTACTAATTTTTCTAACAATGCGCCAAGTCATTCATAAAATACAACGGCCGACCACAAAAATGACTGACATCGGAAAATCTAACATCAAACAACTTATGCCCCTCTGAATCTGTAGAGACCAGTTTCATGATTTTAGGACAACCCTTTTTTCATATCTCATGACCACTAGGTGCTGCTGTTCTGAAACTGTATAGGGACCCTCAAGTAATGATGGCTATGACATGCACTAAGTTTGGTATGAATACGCTAAAGCGTTTCAGAGATATAGCCTCACATCCATTTTGGTGTGCTCTCCCTCAGATTCTTTTGTGCATTTTTTTCGAGAACGGTTTGAATTTTTTTGCCAGCATCGTCTGAAGATGATGTCTTTCTAGTTTTGTGAAAATTGGATGAACGTTCTAGGAGGAGTTCAAAAAAGTATGTTTTTCAGAAAATTCTAAATGGCAGAAAATCTAGTCAGGCGGATATTAAAATCCAGTTGACTCAAAATGAGCCAAGGAATCAGGGGGTAAATGATTTTGTTTCTAGCACTAACGGTTCAAAACTTATTAGCATAAATGTGAGTGTAACTTTGAGCGGTTGGTGGTGTTAGAGGCTTTGAGATGTGTGCCAAATTTCATAACTTTTTGGGGTTGGCCGTCAGCTCGGCCTTCCGGAGCTCCTTCAGGACCTCCCACAAGTGGAACAGGTGGTCGACCACATGGAGGAATGGATATCCACATTGTCCAGGTAGGCAGCCGCGAAGAGATGATGTGGACGCAGGACAATGTCCATTAGTCGTTGGAACGTTGCGGGCGCCCTGTGGTGTGCTGTGCTGAAAGCCGTCTTCGGTCTTGCCTCTGGGGCTAGGGCCACTTGCCAGTATCCCTTGGTTAGGTTCAGGGTGGATATGAATCGGGCCCTCCCCAGTCGCTCCACTAGGTCATCCACTCGAGGGAGGGGATAGCTGTCAAGTTCTGAGACCAGCTTCCGGAAGTCATTGCATAGCCACATACTTCCGTCGTGTTTCGGTACGACCACGATGGGGCTGGATCAGGGACTATTGGACTTCTCGATGATGTTGTTTCACAGCATTCGGCCAACCTCCTCCTCTATAGCCCGGCGGCGGCCCTCCAGGACCCAATAGGGCCGCTGCCGCACCACTACTCCCGGCGGGGTCTTAATTTTGTGGTGGACCAGTTGCGTCATTCCTGGGGAGGTAGAAAACACATCCGTGAACTGACACATTAACTCTGATAACTCCTGTCTTTGCCCGGGAGTGAGGTCTTCACCCAGCTGGACCAAGGTACCGTCCTTATGGCCTGTCTATAGGGTCGCGAATGCAGACACTACTGGTGCTGGCTCCACCCATTTCTTTAACAGATTTATGTGGTATGTTTGGGTGTCTGCTTGCTTACCGGGCTGTTGCAGGCGATAGTTCACGGCCCTCTTTCTCTCGAGGACTGTGTACGGCCATTGCCATCGGGCGGGGAACTTGCAGGCGCTGTTCGGCACTAGGAGGAGCAACCGATCGCCAGATTGGAACTCCCGGGGTTGTACTGGGTGGTCGTACACTTGCTTCTGCTCCTCCTGGGTGGCTCTCATATGCTCCTGGACGATCGGGGCCACTCGGTCAATCCTTTTCTGCATTTCCTGCACGTATTCAATGACCGCGCGGAATGGGAAAGGCTGTTCCTACCAGGCTTTGACCCAGAGGTAGCATATATAAAGTAAAAAGCAGTGGCCCTAACACAGAACCTTCTGGAACACCAAAATTTATCTTTAGTTTTACAAACTTTAGTATGCACAGAGAAGTCTCCATTTACATCTATGAACTGATAGCAATCAATCAAATAAGATCTGAGACAGGAGAGGGCCGTTCCTTAATGCCAACAACATTTTCTAGTCTATCAAGGAGAATAGTATGATCAGTGTTATCAAAACTGCACTAAGGTCAACAACACAAGGAAGGAGACACAACCCTAATCAGAGGCTGGTAGTAGGGCATTTATCACTTTAACCAGTGCTGTCTCTTGGGTATGATGAGGCCTAAATCCTGACTAATACATTTCATGACTATTATTGCTATGTAGGTAGGAGCAAAGCTGCTGTGCTACAATCTTCTCTAATATCTTGTAGATAAAGGGGAGATTTGATATTGGCCTATACCTGAACAATTGAGAGGGGAAGAGGTCAGGTTTTTGAATCAGGGGTTTGAAAACTGCTAGTTTAAATGATTTAGGTACATAGCCTAAGTGCTAAGGGAAGAATTTATTATTTTTAGAAGGGGATTGGTTACTTCTGGGATAATATGTTTGAAGAAACATGTAGGTAAGGGATCTAGTGTACAAGTTGATTTTGATGAAGAAATTAGTGAAATTAGTTTGGTCTCTCTAAGGGGAATAAAAGGGCGGCTTTGGCTCAGTCGGTAGAGCGGGTTGTCCACTAATCCACCAACCGTGGGGTTGGCGGTTCGAATCCCGGCCCGGGTGATCCCATGCCGAAGTGTCCTTGGGCAAGACACTGAACCCTAAGTTGCCCCCAATGGCAAGCTAGCACCTTGCATGGCAGCTCTGCTACCATTGGTGTGTGAATGTGGTCTCATTAGTAAGTCGCTTGTAAATGTAAAAATGATATTTCTGTAAAGCTGCTTTGAGACAATGTACCATTGTAAAAAGCGCTATACAAATTGATAAATTATTATTAAAACATTCTAATCATTGATCTAATATTGCTATATTATTATCTACAGGATTAGTTATAAGACTGTCTGGTTTTAAATTAATAATTTTGCTGAGACTATGTGCTATGCTGCAAGAAATGAGGGCAGCACCTTCCAGAGTGGGATAGATACTGTCCAGCCCTAACAGGCCTGCCTTGCCCTCAAAACTACTCCAATTATCTATAAAACCCACATTGTTTTTGGAGTACCACCTGGACATCCATGCTGGACATGCTGTAAGCTACATTGCCATGCCACATTGGGATGTGCCAGTGCATATTACTGCTTCGGATATTGCGTTCCTTAATTTACACACCTCTGCAAAGTTACTCTTAGTAACCTCTGTCTGATGAATGCATATATCGTTAGCTCCTACATGAATAACTATCTTTGAAAGCCTATGTTTGCCTAAGACCCTAAGATTACCTTCCAGCGCCCTGGCTCCACCTAACTAAGCTGCTGGAGCTCCTAAAAGCCTAGCTAACCAGAGCTCTTTCTGGTTTCTCAGTGGGTGCTTCACTGAGGAGAGCAAACCTGTTGGACAAGTGAAGTGGAGAGAAGCGATGCTCCTGTAAGTGAGCCTTAGCGTTAGCTTTGGCTTTGCGATTATGCCGCAGAGTTATCACCCACTTGCCCCGCTGTGAGGGTTCTAATATCGGAGTTTGGGGTTGCTATCTGAGGCATCCGGACTTTACCATACAGATACTACATTGCTCTCGCTCTCATTAACCCTCTCTAGAGTCTGGATGCACATTTATAATGCTGTAATCTTCTCTGTCAAAGAGCAAACTAATGCACTTAGGACAGAGAAAGCTATTACTAACGACGAAGGAAGAATGACTAAACATCCTGCACTCAACATAGTGAACAAGCTGAATGTTTGCCATATTGAGTGTTTAACGTATCTTAATCGAAGATAAGTTGATATTATTTAGATGGATCTGACATGGATGGACTCTACTTGCTATCTTTAGTCTAAAAAACAAAAGCGTTCTTTGAAAAAACTTAAATACCGCAGAAGGGAAAGTGAAACTACAAGAAATGAGAATGCAAAATTGACATGGAACAGGTTGGCCAAAGACAACAGTTTTGGGATTGATGATGTAACTCATGATGGTAGCAGTAGAATGAATTCAGAAGTGTACACAAACAAGATACTCTGTCTTCCAATTTACAGAGAAATGCATCCAGTCTTATTGGGAGGAACTTCATCTTGCAGCAAGAAAATGACCCAAAAAGCACTGTCAACACAACAAAAGACTTCATCAAGGGGGAAAAGTGGAATGATTTAGACTGGGCAAGTCAATCAATAAACCTTAAGCCAGTTGAGCATACATTCCACCCCCTGAAGAGAAGACTGAAGGGAGAAACCTCCCAAAACAAACAACAACTGAAAGAAGCTGCAGTACAAGCCTGTACAAGTCTGGTGATGTCAGTGGATCACCGGCTTGATGCAGTTTTTGCGAGCAAGGTATATGCAAATAAATATTAAGTGTTATTTACTGTAATTTATTTTAAGACTATCTGTTCCTATACTTTTGTTCACCTAAAAATGTGGTGGTATACTACCAACGGTGCCAAGTTGTTTAACACATCTAGATATAAATAACAGGAAATGAAAGCTGAAGTTCTGATCTATTGTTGCATATTCTTGTCTCATATTTTGATCTCAAACCCAAATGTCTTCAATGTATAGCAAAAGCAATTGAATTGGTCTTGCTGTTCAAGTACTTTCAGAGGGGACTGTATTCATTCATTATATAAATATTCATATTCAATAACATATTCATCTTTTATGTAAAGTTCAGAAACTGACCTTTAGAAATTTTGGATTATTTCCGAGATGCTCACAAAAGTGAAGATGGAAATATAGATTATTAAAATTTCAGCGAATTTTTAATTCTTCTTTTTTATCGTTTTCCTCATTGTTTCTTTCTGTTCTTTTTGTCATTAAAGGTTATCTCTCCAGATTGTCATGAGGATGTCGTGACGAAAAAAGACAGCGTGTTTGTCCGCTCCTTCAAGGATGGGAAGTTGTGAGTAGCATTAAGTGTTTAATTTTTTAATATAGTATTTCATCACCATTAAATAAATAAAGTTCAACATAAATACAGTCATGTGTCCTTTGGATGCTGTCTAGACAATGGAATTGTTCAATTCAATTCAATTCAATTTTATTTGTATAGCGCTTTTTACAATAGACATTGTCTCAAAGCAGCTTTACAGGAATATAAACACAGTACACATACAGTAAAAGTGAGAACCAACTGATCCCAACTGAGCAAGACACTGAGTGGAGACAATGGCAAGGAAAAACTCCCTAAGATGTTTAAGAGGAAGAAACCTTGAGAGGAACCAGACTCAGAAGGGAACCCATCCTCATCTGGGTCACAACAGACATTCTTAAAGAGACAATTATTGGTTTAAATGTAATCTGTTTGGCTTTAGAGAGCCTTTGTCCCAGCAGTCTGGATTTGGACTAGATGAGAGCTCCATCCAGAAGTAGGACCTCCGAAACTGATCATGCAGGTTCGGAGAGCACAAAGGACCAGGATCTCCAACATCCCCATGAACTCATGTGTAGCTCGGCAGAAGGAGAGAGGGAGAGAAAAGATTGTTAAGACTGGGATTTAGCATGATGGAAAGTCTAGTCAGGGTAGGCTAGAGTGAATAAATACGTTTTAAGTCTAGACTTAAACACTGAGACTGTGTCTGAGTCCCGAACACTAAATGGAAGACTGTTCCATAACTGTGGAGCT
>JAFFST010046356.1:39912-61575 GCA_022414735.1 Noturus placidus | reverse complement strand
GCTCACACTCTATCTCTCTCACTCTCACACTCTATCACTCTCACTCTCTCGCTCTATATCTCTCACTCTATCTCTCTCACACTCTAACCATGCTCTCACTCACACTATCGTTCTCTCACTCTCACACTATATTGCACTTTCACTCTCATACTCTATCTCTCACTCTATCTCACTCTCACACTCTATCTCACTCTCACACTCTATCTCTCTCGCACTCTATCTCTCTCACGCTCACACTCTATCTCTCTCACGCTCACACTCTATCTCTCTCACTCTCACACTCTCTCACTCTCACACTCAATTTCTCTCACTCTCTTTCTCTCACTCTATCTCACTCTCACACTCTCTCACTCTCACAATCTATCTCTCTCACTCTCTCGCTATATATCTCTCACTCTCACACTCTTATCTCTCTCACACTATATATTTCTCACTCTCACACTCGATCTCTCTCACTCTCTATCTCTCTCATTCTCTCACTCCATCTCTCTCACTCTCTATCTATCTCACTCTCACTCTCTATCTCTCTCACTCTCACACTCTATCTCTCTCACTATATATCTCTCACTCTTACACTCTATCTCTCTTTCACTATCACATTCTATCTCTCTCAGACTCCATCGCTCTCTCACTCTCACACTCTATCTCGCTCACTCTCTATCTCACTCTCACACTCTATCGCTCTCTCACTCTCACACTCTATCTCTCTATCACTCTCTTTCTCTCACTCTATCTCACTCTCACACTCGATCTCTCTCTCACTATCACACTTTTTCTCTCACTCCCATGCTCTCTTGCTCACTCACACACACTACCTCTCTCACTCACTATCGCTCTCTCACACGCTATCTCTCTCTCCCTCTCAATCGTTCTCTCACTCTCACACTCTTTCGTTCTCTCACACTCCATCTCTCTCACTCTCACACTCTATCCCTATTACTCTTACACTCTATCTCTCACTCTTTCTCTAACTCTATCTCACTCTCACACTCTATCACTCTCTCACTCTCTTTCTCTCACTCTCTTTCTCTCACTCTATCTCTTTCACTCTCTCTCTCTGTCTCTCTCACTCACACTTTTTCTCTCACTATCTCACTTTTTCTCTCACTATCTCACTCTCACACTAACGCTCTCTCACTCTCACATTCCTTCTTTCTCACTCTCACACTATACCGCTCTCTCACTCAATATCTCACTCCCACTCTCTTATCTCTCTCACTCTCACACTCTATCTCTCTCACTCTCTTTATCTCACTCTATCTCACTCTCACACTCGATCTCTCTCACCCTCGATCTCTCTCTCACTCTCACACTCTTATCTCACTCTCACTCTCACACTCTATTGTTCTCTCTCTCACACACTCTATCTCTCTCTCACTTATCTCTATCTCTATCACACACTCTTCTGGTGTTATGCCGTGAAGAGGATTTGAAAATCACCACAGTTCAGTTAACATACACATAGAACTTAAACACACCCTTTAGATGTCAAACCCCAGGCTATTCAAATTAGTCGCTATGTGATTTCTGTCAAATTACCAATACTTATTAATTAGCACAAACCTTGTTTACTTAAATCTAATTTCTAATAGATTTTAAAGCACAGATGTGGGGCAGTCAACAAGCGTTCACGCCAAACGTGTATTTTTTCATGCAACACTTTCACAAACCCACTTTTTCATCATCACTTCACATATTTGATTACGTTTTGCAAGGAAATAATCTGTGGTTATGGTTACAGACATACTTTACATCTGTGTATTACAGGAACGTCTTGAAAGTTTAACATACAAAAAGTCCAATGTAATGTTTGTATATGAATCTGCATTATATATACTCACATATTTGAAAATATTTAATGATGGTATTCAACGACTACCGACCTAAGTGTGCAGGTTTTCTCTTTGTGCATAGAAATGTGTTAAAAATATTCCTCCCTAACTGCCCACGCTGTACAGATGTGGTTTATAGAGATTACATGCCATGGTTGGAATATTACTTAAAAACCGATGGGACACTCCACAACTCCTGTCTCTCATAACAGTGCCCTGAAGGCTGCCGAGTTTCAGCGCTGTGGGAGGAAAACATGCTGCTTTAGGGATGGCATGCTGCAATCTGTATCTGTTTAGTTTGGATAAACATTTGCATCAACACACACACACACACACACACACACACACTATAATCACACAAACACTTTAGGACAAGTTCCTTTCCCATCACTCAGCATGGTTCTTTACGAGGTGAGGTGTTGGGTCATATTTTTGGATCGCACTGCAGGTGTAAAGTATCTGAATGTTTGTGTGTGTGTGTGTGTGTGTGTGTGTGTGTGTGTGTATCGCAGGTGCACTTAGAAGATGCGTCATCCAGGATTTGTTTGTCTGCGAAGGACAGATAAAGTGAGACAGTCGTTAGAAGAAAAAGGTGATAAAAAAAGAAATAAAGCGTAAAATATAAGCAGAGGTAAAAACTGGGGGCTTCTGTTTAGAAACTGAGAGTCTTTAAATAGTTTTCTGTGAGCAATATGCAGCGCATTTTTCTAGACCCCCACAAAGGTTAGGTAAAACCTGACACGCACACATATGCACACTCACTCACAATGCATGCATGAGAGTTCTGGCTATTCAGGAGTGATTAAGTACTGTAGTGATGGATCAATACAACAACGCTGCTGATATAACACTCAGAGGAGTTAGTCCAGGGCCTATCCATTCATCATAACACACAAGCACACACACACACACACAAAACACCCACACGGTGCACAAGGTCAAATCCTCCTTCATATCCGCAGTGTGAACCACTCTCCGAGAGACAGAGGAGGTGAGGATATGTGGGTGATGATGGTGTTGCATTAGCGGCAGTGCATACAATATATGCGGGAGAATAAGGGCAATGGAATATTTTCAAATGTCCAGGGTAGAAATGGCTTTAGGGGGATAGATGGAGAAATTCGAGAGGCTCGAGAAGCTGGAGAAAGATTCGAGCCTCGAGATGAGGTAGGGTCAGGTTCAAAAAGCGAAAGAAAATGGTGAGTAGACGACAGAAATGGAATCTGCTATTTCCCTTTCTCCGTCCTTATTAGTTCCTCTGTTACTCTCCCCATCCATCATTCTTCCACTGCCTTTTTCAGAATAGAAAATAGCACAGGCATTAAACTAAGATCAGCAATAATGTCTATCTTCTTGATGGAGAATGGCAACAAGGAAAGTCAGTTATCTGAGGAATGAAGGTGCTTCAGTTTATGTTCGCATCACTCATCATAATGGAAGGGAAATAAATGTGATATCGGCAGCTTTGACTGAGGTATTGTTGTTGGTGTCAGATGTGCTGGTTTGAGTATTTCATAAACTGCAGAATCTGAGGCTACACTGGGTAAAGTCTCACCAAAACATTTAAAGCTGAAGATTGGAAAAACATTTCTACCAGTTGTCTTTTTCCAACAATTAATTCCATTATGCTGAAGCCGCATGATTGGCTGATTGCATAATCGCATGAATGAGCAGGTGTACAGGTGTTCCTTTTAAAGTGGTCGATAAGTATATATATATATATATATATATATATATATATATATATATATATATATATATATAATTCAATAATAGACATTCAATTACAACTAATAGGCATTTCACCTTATACACCACCATTCTGAACAAGCACACTGTATGACTGTTACGCCTCGCTAGTGGATGGCAGTACAACACTGCCATATGGATTCAGGTCACGTGACTTTCTTCTTCGTTGGTGGACTTCCTGGTTTATTGTTTCGTTAAGCATGTGTGTAATCGGCCCCAGGTGTGGATAGTTTAGGTTGAGTTAAGCTCCTTATTTAAATACCTCAGTTACGACGCACTGGGCACAGTACTATTGTAATGATCCTGAGTTTCTTGAGTGTCTTGGATGAGTTTGTTTCGTTTGTGTTGGGGAATACGGACCCAAGGATTCCTAGTCTGCGGAGGTATGTGTTTGTTTACTGCACGTGGGGAATAAAGGACATTGACCTGTTTCTGTTCAAAACCTTGTTTCCTAACAGAATACTGTGCCCCTACAAAGGAAGCAGCAGGTCAGAATAACGCGCCTAAATATGGAAGTAGCAGGCGCCCAGGACTTGTCATTTTTGGAACTTCCCAACTAGGCAGTGCCAACAACACGGGGTACGCCAAGCTGAGCAATGGAGACTGGAGGATCTACGGTTCAAGCAGCAAATGGAGGAAGTGGACCGGATTCTCCGTGGCGTGGAGGAGGCACTGCTCCCCCCGTCTCAACAATGCTCCACTGTGCTGCCGTAAGAACAGCCCCTTCTCGCCCGTGCCCATGCCTGAGAGCCCCGTCTTGCCCGTGCCCGTGCCTGAGAGCCCCGTCTCGCCCGTGCCCACGCCTGGGAGCCCCGTCTCGCCCGTCCCGCGTTCCCGAGCCACGGTAAGCGGTGCCCCGACTTCCAACCTCGGTGGGGGTGTTGTTCCAGCGACTTGACAAAATCTGCCTTGGTTCCTGTGGCAGCAAAGGGACATTCTGCCCAGGGGCCCGGAACCCCCCATTGGAGGGGGGTTTCTGTTACGCCTCGCCAGTGGATGGCAGTACAACACTGCCATATGGATTCAGGTCACGTGACTTTCTTCTTCATTGGTTGACTTCCTGGTTTGTTTCATTAAGAATGTGTGTAATCGGCCCCAGGTGTGGATAGTTTAGGTTGAGTTAAGCTCCTTATTTAAACACCTCAGTTACGACGCACTGGGCACAGTACTATTGTAATGATCCTGAGTTTCTTGAGTGTCTTGGATGAGTTTGTTTCGTTTGTGTTGGGGAATACGGACCCAAGGATTCCTAGTCTGTGGATGTATGTGTTTGTTTACTGCACGTGGGGAATAAAGAACATTGACCTGCACCTGTTCCTGTCTTCAATCTCGTTTCCTAACAATGACCCTAAAGCACAGCTTTGTTGTACTGAACACATCTAGTTGTACAAAGTGGACTTATTTGAGTACGTATGTGTTTTCCACTTCACACTCATATCAGCAATTTGGACTCAAGAGTCCTGTGTACTCTCGGGCCTGATGCTGATATAGGTACTTCAGTTCTTTTCATTAGCTGTTTCAGTTATTCATTTGCTTGCACAATAAACTATTCTGTTTTTATTGATGGCGTCCATATCAAATGGTTATGTAGCCACTCAATTTTAGAACCAGAGATATGAACATTAACATGATTCACCTGTTGAAATATGCTAAACCCCGCAACACCAAACACTTATGAGGGAGAAAGTGTTACCCGACTACACAGCAACATGTGCTTTCAATAGATGCATGGGGAGGGGAGGGGGGGGGGGGATAAGAGCAAGTGTAGGCATGTTTATGACCTGGATTAGGACTGTCTTAAAAGCATTGAACGCACACGTTGGACTCTATTGCACCACAATGTTCCTCAATGGTGCCAGCATCTCTCAGTGAAGCCAGGTTATGATCATGCTGTGTGTATTATTAAAGCGAGATGTAGAGACAGCAAATTTGATTCAGACTTGCACCTGTAGCACTTACACTACAAGTCTCTCTTCAAGCAGTTCTCTTCTCAGTGGTGCTATGTACAGAGTGAGAGCCCTAAAGACTTGTTATAATCCTCTTGAACAAGGACTCTCCATGGAACCTGTCTGACATTTCATTGGAACGCTGGCATTTAAATGCGTTGTAATTATATGTACTGTAATAACCGCTGATTACAGTAAATTATTGTATATTGTGTAAAAGTATTGTATACTGTGTGAATTATCTTCTGTTATTGATTCCAGTTCCAAATTACCTGTACACTTTGTACTTGGCTAATTCAAATACCCGATTCTGAAGTACTACTTCTTGTAGTGTATATACTGTACATCTCACAAGGTATGCACAATTGACTAATGCTAAAACGTGGTTGGAAGTTTTCATCACATTTCATCACTGTGACATTAAAACAGTTTGAAGACTTGAGAAATGGGAGAACAGATTTAACGGTACTAATTCACATCCTACATACTCAGATATGTACACTGACAGTTTGTTGGCAATCAACCATGCTTGCCAACCTGTCCATGTGTATTGCTGTTTTTGCAACCATGAACACTTAAACACACAAAAAAGCAGAAGTATGCTGCCTCTTTTTGTGGAATAATTTATAGTCAAAACAACCAAAGGAGTTTAGTCATTGACATAAAAATAGAAGAATTCACCAACTGATCACAACAAATTCTGTTGAAATAAATGATATTTTGCTGATAGTGTGTCTCACATTAAGTCAGAGAGAAGGACACTGCATGCATACTGTTTTTTTTTTTTTTTTTAATTAGCATTAAATATTATTAATATGGTCTCAATTGTAAACAAATGCATGCTCACATAAACTACCAAACAGTGATGTGTGCTAGTTACCTCTTGGCGGTGGTCTGATCCTGGTCTTTGCATAAACCAGCGGATCTTGGCCTGTTGCGATTTAGGCAGACACTCCAGGAAGGAGGAGTTATTCTCCACACCATACAGCACCTTCTCCTCTACGTTCTTCCCCAACACTACAAACAATAGCAGAGGAAAGGTAAGAGACAATGCATTTCGTTGACGTGGAGTATAAGTACGTGTGTGTGTGTATGCTTGAGTATATGACTGACAATGGGAGAGAGTAGTTTTAAGATTTATTTGTGAATTCCATTACATGAGCCCCTCTAGACAATGCTGCATTTTCTGGAACAATGCAGAGCTTTTAGTAAGCTGTGTGTGTGTGTGTGTGTGTGTGTGTGTGTGTGTGTGTGTGTGTGTGGAGAACACACATGTCTTACTATCCTTGTGAGAACCTTCTATAACATAATTATTAGTGCAGCAAAGGAGTGCTATCATACACCCAAATCCAATGCTAACCTTATCCCCAGTAAAGGAAATCTTTTTATATAATCCCTTTTTTTCTTTAAAAAAAAAATGTTTTCTATTTTTTGTTTTGTTTTCCTCATGGGGACCAGCTGTGTCTTCATATGGTCATAACTCCAAAAATTCCAGTCCTATCATTCACCTACACACACCTTTACAGTACTTACCATCGTCTGCATCCCAGCAATGGCTGGATGGGTCTCCATGTTTGATGTCCTGTCTGCGAGCCCTCCTGTAACAAAGCGTTACGAATATGTAAGCGAATATCTGATAGGCTCAGCTATGTACAGTATCCTGGCAATATAATTCTATATCTGTGCACCTGTTTCTGCATATGTTCTTGTAAAAAACAAAATCAAATAATGGAAAGGCATTCTTTTGTAACACGTAAAACTGAGGTAATGACGTTATCTGACCATGTGGCAATGTGCAAAAACATATACTGAACTAATAAGTCTCTCTGACTTTCTCTGACTATGTATCTGCTAGGAATGACCTGACCTGTTTATGTCAGCAGCAAACCTAAAAGAGAGAAAAGGGCAAGAAAACGTCTTTGGCAACTCACATACATCATCTCAACAACAAAGCTCCTCTAATCAATTTGCCTGTCCGGTCCACTCCCAGAACACCCTATAGCAGCGGACCTGCCGTGAACAATCAAATAGTTATCTTTTTTTTCCTTGGCTGAAATCTGGGGGTTTTGAAGAAGTAGGTCAGAGTGAGGTCACAGTGGAACACACATGGTCTCTACTTTAACTTCTCTAACCAACTATTTACTAATACTACACATGTCTACTAACTCATACAGGCTACACACTCGCATTCCTTTCTCAAACCGAATCCTTCCTCCTGTATTGTGCCCTCACACTTCTCAGGCTACCTTTACAGTGCTTATCTAAGCTGTACTCCTCTCACAATATTACAACTTGCTCATTTTTACTGTTGCACTATTGTACTTTTTCTAGTCATGCTATTCTTTCTTGCTGGTCACACTGAATAATCGATTCAGCATACTAAACACATTATTTCTAACCGCCACAAGCTGTAAACATATGTGTTTGTGTGTGTGTTTGTGTGTGTGCGTGTGTGTGTGTATGTGTGTGTGTGTGTGTGTGTGTGTGTGTGTGTGTGTGTTCACCTCTTGGATGCCGGTATGTATCTGGAGCAGTGGGAGCCGTCCCAGGCGCAGTATGGGTCTCTGGCCAGGCAGCATTCAGCGCAGCCCTGACCATAAATGTGGCACCTGTGCAGAGCCACCAGCACCAGGCCATCTCCCCCTCCGACAAACAGCTGCTGCTAAAGACACACAGTACGACACGCCCTCACAGACACGCACAGAACAAACACAAACGCAAGGCCAGCAAAAATGCTTGCAGGAACTATCGGAGCTGCTTTATTTATAACATCTTGAAAGGACCATCAGTAAACGTGATTTATTTGCTCTGTCCTTGTTGCTCTGTAATTTGTTCAGATGCTTTCATCTTTATGTAAACATTGTGTTTATTTGTTCTTTTACCCATATGTCTAGAGAGCTCATATACTTTGAGAAACTTCAGACTAGGCAGGGAATAAATACAAATGTATATGGGGAGAGAGAGAGAGAGAGAGAGAGAGAGAGAGAGATGGAAGAAGAAATGGTCTGGAGAAAGTGACTGAATTTGGTTTGTCCTGTGTCTGACCCAGCCACGTACTTAAGCAGATAATGAGACAAACAGGAGAAGGAGGAATGTGTGTGTCATGTATGAGAGAGAGAGAAAGAGAGAGAGAGAGAGAGAGAGAGAGAGAGAGAGAGAGAGAGAGAGAGAGAACGGTGGAAATCTTTGGAGGTATTAAAAGTGGAGTTGCATTGCAATCTCAAAGACAGAATTTTACACAGAAAGTGAAAATATAGTGCCTGTCAGTATCATATATTTGTTTTTACCTGTTTGGAAGAGATTTCCATGCTGAGGATGGGAGACGGATTCTGAAATAAGACACAAAAGCAGTTACGAAAGATACTTTTAAGAAACACAGTCTTTGTTTATTTGTTTTCTTTCGTTTTACCTTGAACACTTGTAATTCTTCTAACACCACCTCTTCTGCAGCCCAATGTTCCTGTGTGATGCTAACCACTTTTAAAACTGAACCAGCATCTATAAAACACACAAAAACCAACACTTGGTGTCTGATTTTTTTTCCTGTAAATTGACTCACCTCGCCCTCTAGTGGTAATACACTTTCAAACATATGTTTACAGTATGTATGGGGGAATGGTTTATATATTTTGGTAAGTTCTGATCTTTATCGTGAAAACACTTAACATCTCATTGTACACTTAGGAATTTCCAGTAATTTGCCAGCATGTGTGTGATTTACCTGTGCCCAAGAACATGACAGCGTAGTGCCCATCCTCAGCAGAGACGCGGTCTACTGCGATCTGCGTGAGCCTGTAGTCGGTGTTGATCCTCGTGAAGATGGGCCGGCCGGTGATCGGGTACACAGAGTGGTACATGAGTGGGTGCATGCGGATAAAGCTAATGACATCATCTGGGAAATCTTTAGTGCTCTTTATGCGTGGGTCGTATGTGCGACTCGGACACTGTATGGGAGGAGAGAAACATCTACGCTTAGGTATTTGCCAGTTGCTATTTTTCATCCAGAACAACTCACACTATAGTTGACACTAAACTCTACGCTCAAGATCCAAGCAGTGGTTCTCTGGCAGTTCTGGGATTTGCCCACACAACTTTCAGCTCACTAGCTCAAAACTCAGCCACTGCTGCCTATTACATTTGAAATTCAAATATAATATCTCCTATACAAATATCAGAATGTGAACACATACACCAGCGTTGTAAATAATGCCTTTTCTTTAGAGAACAAGCTCAGGCTGAGAATAATCATTAGGCTGCCTCGCCCTCTAGTGGTGAATCCTAACACTACAATATATATCAGTTCAGCTGTCTGTTCTGAATGTCACTCTCAGAGTGGACTAAACGTGTTTGTCATTGTGAAGAATATATTTAACATTTGAACAAAAATGACAGAAGGTACCGCTGTACACAAAAGCTGCTACTAAAATGTAGAATAGAGAAAAGTAAAAAAAAAAATAATAATAAAAATTAAGAAGAAGAAGAAGAAGAAGAAGAAGAAGAAGAAGAAGAAGAAGAAGAAGAAGAAGGGATGTAGTCCTGACCGTGCCAGGTCTTGGGTAAGGGATTTTATCCTCATATTCCACCCAGCGGTGATCTGGTCCCTCTTTATGTGCGTAAGGCCCATTAAATACAGCACGGATGTCCTCCATATTGTACATACACACTGCCGATCCTTTAAAGATAGAGCTGATGGTACACACAAGGACGCAAACAATGGAACAGGGATATTGTGAAATAATTGTGAAAGTCATTTCATTTACATTTGAAGCAGGCTGTGTTTTACGTTCAAAGTAAAAATGTTGGCAACATATTTCTAAACAGAGATAAGCAAAACTGGAGGTCTGCAGTAAGGGAAGCAAATCTGTGTATGTGCTGTGTCTGTATATGTTTGGACATGTATATGAGCTGATCATAATAAACTACCCATGCAACAATGCAAGGCTGCGAGAGTAGTAAACACTGTAATGGAATTCAGAGACTTGGGTGGTTTTACATCCAGACTTGTAATCACACCTGATTCCTCCAGTCACAGCAATACAAGAACCAGTACCTAGTAGTCGTGAAGACTCCATACACTTTGGGGTTTTTCTCATCTCTGGTTGGAACCATAAAGATGTCCTCTATAATGTGCACACACACACACACACACACACACACATGCTTTAAAATTGCTCGAAATACAAATAAGTGTGATTATCAGATAAAATATTATGTCTAATAAGCACACCGTCTGTCTGTGTGTGTGTGTGTGAGAGAGTGTATGCTTGGCTTTGTGTAAAAATCACCCACTTACGGAGCTCGTCAAAGTGTGTATCCACACCATCTGTTCCTGGAATGGAACACACGAGTCGGGCCTTGAGGAACGTCGTCCACTTGTTGGTCAGACTTCTCAAACCACCTACATCATTCTGAGACACACAAATATACACAGACATGACACAGGTATTACTCAAGCGTCTTAAGTTAAGCGTCCTCACTCAAAAACCCCACAGGTGTACCTTTTAAAAGCATTAAACTTCATTTTCTAGACTCCATAAATAAACTCCCATTATATGAAGTGAAGGCCTCCATCTGTCCTTAATCAGACTAGCTTATTTAACTAAGACGGAGTGGGGAGAAGAGCTAACACACATCAGTTACCCACAGATTCAGTAAGAGAGAACATGAAAGGGACTTCGAGTCTAAATCTAATTTATTCTGTTAGTACGATTGAGTGTGTAGTCACTGCCTCTTTGTGAAGTCTTAGAATCAGGTTAACTGCAGGAGCAGTTATATGCAGCCTGTTAGTGGAGCGTTTCCTACAGTTCAGGCATGAGCTAACAGACTTGTTATTTCTCAAGAGTGTTTGATCAGATGCCACCACTGAAGTCTGCAAACACATGCTATTCTATTCTTTGCCATTATTTTGTACTGAATAACACAGAGAGGGAGAAAAAGTAGAACCATAAAAGGGTTTAGCACTAGTGGTCTTAAACAGTCTAATCTACAAAGATGCGCTCTCTAGTGTGAGATGAATCTGGCCTTGGCTAGCTTTACAGCTTACTTCCTAAGCATTAAGAGCCTCAGAGCAAAGATTTTGCAGTTTCAGTATGTGTACAGCATTAATAGGTTTGAGAGAGCATTAATAGTTATGTACAGTATATATGACCTATCTGGCTCCTGCACTGAAGCCTTTTTAAGGCATATCAGCACTCTACTCTCTGAAGTAAGAGTTCGGTTAATACGATTATAAACTGGCACACGGGAACTCTGCTGTCATCATGAACAATGGCTCAGACTCTGACTACACAGCCAGGCCTCTGCTGTGATTTACCCTGCTGACAGCACTGGTTAAGTCTCCTTTCAACAGATCTCGTTACGTGAAACGTACCAGGAAGCCCACTCTCCCAGGGCGAACGTGAAACGCAAATGATTTGCTAATAAACAGGACGGAATCAGAGAAGTGATGAACATTTTGATCTTGAAGAGCAAGGATGGCTGCGTATCTATTCCCGCAGGGATTCTTACTTTACAGACACGGGCTACGCGGGACAGCACGCCTTTGTCCGTGGTGCGCCCGTCCCGGGACGCCTCGCGGAAGAAAAAGTAAATCTTGTCGTCATCGGGGTTGTACGTGTCAGCGATAGGATGAGCAGCTATAAACTTGGCCTCTGTGGAGACAGGAGATAAACACCAGTCAGCTCTTTTTTTCATTCATCCCCTTTAGATTAGACCTGCACAAATGAGACAGAGGAAAAAGAAAAACCGAAAAAGGGTGAATGCATAGGCATTCTTTGAAACATAATAAAATTTGAACCTTCCTGCTCTGTTCACAACTCTGTGGTTTAGTCCATCCCATTGCCCTAGACCATCTATTTAGACTTCTGTGCAATAAAACTACCACAATATTGTATAACCACACCCCCCCTCTCTCTCTCTCTCTCTCTCTCTCTCTCTCTCTCTCTCTCTCTCTCTCTATTAAATAAACAATAATTATGGAAGGAAAAACCCTTTCCCATGCTTAGGGATCCTCCTGATGGCAGGCGAAAATCTTTATTTCACATAGTTACTCTCAGGTCAAACTACCTGATTATAATCTGTACTTTTCTGATGATTAGAGAAATCGAGCACAGCATATAAAGTATCATATTGTAAAAATATATTTTTGTATTTAGTATAACATTTGTATTTAATAATCAGTTTTTTACTTTTTGAAAGGAAAAAAAAATGGCATATATATTTCGCATGGGAACAAGGTGGAGCTGGTACAGGCAGTGTGTGAATCTTTATGGTATTAAATCTGGTGTGAATTCCGGCTTGCCTGGAAACATTCAATAGTCTGTGGTTTTGGTTTCATTCATCATGTAGCCTGCATGTTTGTGTGTGTAGGGTCTTAACTGGAGTTTCCATGGGTAATTCCGCTGCAATTCACCCTTTCTACTGTATAAAGGAGATCTTTGTACTAACTGAATTGGTGGAATTTTGCCCTGACTGTCTACTCATATTTTGCATTGTTGCTGTGACTCTGGAGACTTAAGGTTAATGTAGAACAATTTGAAAAAAAAAAATGAACAGTGTGTTTGTGTCTGTCATCTACAGCCAGGTCCATGACTATGTGTTATTTTATCTGTCCACCACAGCACTGGAGTTGAAATTAAATAATGAAGATGAGACCTCCAGCTGCACTTTCAGCAGGACAAAAAGTAATCGGACAATCCGATGCTCAGCTGCTCCATGGCCAGGTGTGTGTTATTCCCTCTTTATTTCCACTTACAGGTAAGCAGATAAAAGCCAAGAGAGTTGATTTTAAGTGTGGCATTTGCGTTTGGAACATGTTGCTGTTAACTCTCAATGTGAAGTCCAAAGAGCTGTCACTGCCAGTGAAACAAGTCATCATGCGGCTGAAAAATCAAATCAACTAATTGGTACATTTTTAAAATGAAAGAATGCCAGGAACACCAAAAGGCCCAGAGGACCATGGAAAACATCTGTGGTGGATGGCTGAAGAATTTCCTTCCCTGGTGGAGAAAAACCCCTTCACAACGGCTGGCTAGATCATCCTCCAGGATGTATCTGTGTCAAAGTCAACAATCAAGAGAAGCCTTAACCAGAGTAAATCACCTGACTGGAATCCAAGTGAGCATGAGTTTCATTTGCTGAAGGCAAAATGCCCTACAGAGCAAGCAGGAACTGAAGACAGCTGCAGTAAAGGCTTGGCAGAGCATCACCCTGGAAGGAATCCAGTGTCTCCAGACTTTATACAGTCATTGACTGCAAAGGATTTGCAACCAAGCAGTAAAAATGACAATATCATTGTTATGCTTGTTTATCAGATTACCTTTGGTCCGTTTTAAGGGGACAAACTAATAAAATCACCCAATTTGCATGTTAATATCCTTAAATTATTTTATTTCAACTCCAATATATTGTGTTACACTGCTAAAATAACTATAACTAACTCAGGTGCAAATACTTATGGACCTGACTTCATTAAGTCGTGTTTTGGGATTGACTGTATGAAACACTGATTTAGGCAAAACTGAAGTGCATTACTGTTGGTTAGTGTTGTGAATATTCGTGTATATCAGCCTGTGTGTGTTTGTGTTTAACTCTGACCATTAATCCAGTAGTCCTCTGAGATGTCTGTCCGTATGTAGTGCTGGTCTGGAGGAGGACCCAGAGAGCGACTAAACATGCTGTCCTTCCCCAGGAAATCAGACACTGTTCCAGCATACAGGTACTGATCTGAGAACAGACAGTAAATCGCATGCAAATTTGTCATAGGTTCATGAAGATGGCTTTGACCTCTTCTCTCTCTCTCTCTCTCTCTCTCTGTGTCTCTCTCTCTGTCTCTCTCTGTCTCTCTCTCTCTGTCTCTCTGTTTGATATCTGACACCAGCTGAGTATCTTTCTAATACACGCATAAACAATTTCCTCTCAGTCACAGCTGTCTCCACGGCAACCTACCCTGAAGAAGAAGTTTGAGAATGTGAGTTTCTGCTACAGAGATGTAAAATAATCAATAGCAAGATGGTCACACAAATATAATAAACATACACAACCATTTTTCCCCCCAGATATTTCCCAGATATCCAGATATTCGCCTGATTTATAGGACTATCTATTATGTCCCACCTATTCCCATCATCCTGTCCCACATATTCCCACTTCACACCCGGTGTTCCCAGGAGTATGCTCCTGATCCACCACAACCTTGAGCAGAATCAATTACAGAATCAAGGGCTTATTGAACTGAATGAAACTATAATGTTATGTACACGGGGTTGGGGAGTAACGGAATATATGTAACGGCGTTACGTTATCAGGATACAAAAAACTAGTAGCTGTAATCTGTTACAGTTACGTCAAAAAAATGCTTTTGTTATGGTGACCACACATCCACTTCCTCCTGGACCTTAAATAATTTGAGAAAATGTCCGGGATTCGGCTTTAGTTTCATTATGATGGGCTTATGGTCTAATACTGCATGTGTGCGCATGTTTGCATTGCTTTAACCCCTCTCTGTAATTCCGGCCTTCTTGCACAGCAATTGGTCGATTATAAAAGGCTTGCAGCATCTATTGGCCAAAGTCCTGCCTCTCAACCATTAGCCTACTCTCAGAGAGCGTGCGAACGTTGTGTTGTGGACAGCGTCAACATACTGTAGCAGCAAATGCCCATAGCCATATAAAGTATATATAACACCGATTAGTCACTTTATGGGTCATCACTCTCCACGTATTTCATCAATGTGATATATATACATACATATATATATATATATATATATATATATATATAGAGAGAGAGAGAGAGAGAGAGAGAGAGAGAGAGAGAGAGAGAGTGAGGGTGGTGTTTTTAAAGAAGAGGAATGGATTATAGTGACTAACACACACACACACACATACACACATCTTTGGAAACACCTCCCTCAGTCCACCCCACCCTGTTGTGGTATAAATCTTTATGGAGAGTGGGAGTGTTTGTATCAACCTGCGAGCAGTCTTCCGTGCCCTCTAGTGAAGTTTTAGTGTCCTCCTTCCTCACTCGAGTTTTCCTTTAAAGGCTACAGTAAACCCATCTAGCTTTTACCATATCTGTCAAAGCATTTGCTGTGAGTGAACAAAGCTGGTGTGTTAAGCCAGAGAAACCGGTCAGACTCAGTGTGTGCGATGCAGGCACACAGCCTTAAAGCATTACGAAAAAGTCTGCACTCACCGGTAAGTACTGAAGCAAAAGGTTGGCGGGGGTCAAAAGGGCATTTCAGCCTGCCTGACTCCATACTGCTGCTGATCATGTGAAGCCCACCACCCTTTGCCTCACAGAACACACATCAAGCAAAGTTAATACATGGAACAAGGTGAAAGCTAAGTAATTACTCACACAGCTACCATCATGCAGTGTTTGGCTGAGAAATATGTCAGTATCCTATAGCTTGACCTCTCACCTCTTTGTGGTCCCTGACCTCCAGGAAAGCACATGTAGGATGAAAGGCTCCAGTGCCACATGTATAGACGTGAGTACGGTTATAATTGTGAAGAACACGAACAAAATTGGCACATTCAGTCTAAAAGATGGAGACAGGAGGACAGATAAAGAAAAAACCAAACAACGCATTACGTGAACGTATAAAGAATCAGAAAGAAAGTCCGTGTAAGATCTGTTTAAAACTTTAACAAGCAGTTTAATGAGGTTAAAAAACACAGAGGGCAGTTTGCAGAAATGTTTGCTTTATAGTCATATATTCTGGGTGTTACTTACGAGAGGGTTTTTACCGGCCAGGATACACATATCCACCCTGTCTCTGGGCGCTGGCCAGCTCAGCTGTGAAACACACACACCCACACACACACACACACACACACGAGAAAGAAGAGAAAGGCAGACACAGGGAGAAAAAGAGAGACAGAGAGACAGACAGAAAAGAAGAGAAAGGCAGACACAGGGAGAAAAAGAGAGACAGAGAGACAGACAGAAAAGAAGAGAAAGGCAGACACCGAGAGAAAAAGAGAGACAGAGAGACAGACAGAAAATAAGAGAAAGGCAGACACATGGAGAAAGAAAGAGACAGAGAGACAGACAGAAAAGAAGAGAAAGGCAGACACAGGGAGAAAAAAAAGAGAGATGACAGAGAGAGAATTATGGTGTATATGTATGAGAGAGAGACACACACAGGCAGGCAGACAGACAGGCCGACAGGCAGGCAGACAGACAGGCAGGCAGACAGACAGACAGACAGACAGACAGAGACAATCAGTGCACTTATTGACACTTTATACCAAATGAAAACTGTTGCTTTGTTGAAGTCATGTGATTGTGTATTGTTCTGCACTGTGACTGAAATGCTTCATGCAATAAATGAAAACATGCAGCGTATGAACTGGAGATGTGTCGAGGTTAAATGATGGGCTAAATTATTTAATGAATTCATTTGAATCTATTGAGATGAATCCCAATGCTCACTAAAATCACTCAAATGTGATTTGTTAAAAGGCTTAGTTTAAAAACACCAGCATAGCAAAAGCCAATACTGCTCTAACAATTACCACACCATCCCCTGTCCAGCATTAATGTATGGTGTAAAGGAGGCTGTGCCAGTTGATCTTATCTGTGCACACATGTGTTATAAAAGGCTTAAGAGCTTAAAATGTACTGGGCCAATCTCTAACCTTGACCCCTGAGAGATGTCTCCTCACGCAACACTAAATCCAGCGGACCCCTCTGACTAAACAAAATCAGGCACGCTCGTGAGACGACTTTACACAGCCAGACTTTGAAGCTGCGCACAATAACACAGTCTGACAGGACCTCTCAAACCCTTGCAGTTCCTCACACGCTCATGCACATGCACACACCCGCACATGTTATGTGACGCTATGAGCTCAGACACATGGACATTTATGTTGATTCATTTGGAAAAGCTAGCATGTCTCGTTTCTCACACTCTGAAAGGCAAGACCAGGTGGTAATTATACCACATACATACATCCCAAAAAACCTTTGCACTCTAATAAACATCATACATGTTGCAGCAAACTCACACATCCCGGCACAGGCACAAACACTAGCACATGGCTGGAGAGTTCAAAGCATGAGAAAGAGACAAGGCAGCTTTCCAACTAGCTGTTAGCCCGTGCAGCTGTGTCTGGTCATTTGGATAGATCAGGGTGGAGGGCATTCTTCTGATGCTTGTGTTTCTGGAGGTGCACATGAAGTATAGCAGTATGACAGACTGTAAGGAAATAGTGTTGTGTGTAACGCAGAGGTTGCCTTGACTAGTTGACTAACATATTCACTAGCTTTCCCTGTGAGGAGATGTTGACTAGTTGGTCTATACTCTGATAGTCTGAAAATATTTCAAACTAGACAAAACCAAAATCTTTTTTTTCTCTGCACAAAGTCTTGTTTTTATTTTCTTTTGCTTTATTGAACTGTCAGTGTGATGAGGCGGGGACGCTTGTCACAGAGGCTTAGTGGTTAGGATTTGCCTCACACCTCCAGGGTAGGGGGTTTGATTTCCACCTCTGCGGAGCTTGCATGTACTCCCTGTGCATTGGGGATTTCCTCCTGGAAAAGTCTTACTTTGGGGGAACGGTGGCCTAATGGTCAGCAAAATTTGCCTCACACCTTCAGGGTTCGGGGTTTGATTCTCGCCTCTGCCCTGTGTGTGCGGAGTTTGAATTTTCTCCCTGTGCTTCGGGGGCTTCCTCAAGGTACTCCGGTTTCCTCACCAAGCCCAAAGACATGCGCTGTAGGCTGATTGGCATTTACAAATTGGCTATAGTGTGTGAATGTGTGTGTGACTGTGCCTTGCGATGGATTATCACCCCGTCCCGGGTGTCCCCTGCCTTGTCCCCAGAGTTCCTTGGGATAGGCTCCAGGCTTTCCAAGACCCTGTGTACGATAAGCAGTACGGAGAATAGATGGATGGATGGATGGATGGGTGGATGGATGGATGGATGGATGGATGGATGGATGGATGGATGGATGGATGGATGGATGGATGGATTGACTGTTAATGCAGTGATATCACTTGAACTAAAATCCGTGTAATAAATTACCTGTGACAGAGTGAATTGTGTTGTGAAAGAGCACTTTCACAACATAATGTGATTTACCATGGGTTGCACATTACAATACAATCCCACTTTTTTCTTATCCAATTTGTTTTCAAATGCACTGGGGGAGGACACCGGAGTACCTGGAGGAAACCTCTGGCAAACCTCAGAAATTTCTGGCAATATTACTGTAAATCAGACTGAAGAATTCAACAAGACTGTGGTATTATTAGTTTTAACATTTCGGTGTAATTCAAACAACCTAAATGTGTTGTGCTTGTGTGTGTGTGTGTGTGTGTGTGTGTGTGTGTGTGTGTGTGTGTGTGTGTGTGTGTGTGTGTGTATACGTTAGGAGAGTGACTGAGAGGGAGCCTGTGCATGCTCACTGCTGAGCTGTGACTGTCACAGGACTATTGTAGCAGAGGCATCCCGTGTCGTCATGGTGACATTGATTGGCAGGTGTAAGAGGAATGATGACCGTGGGGTCCAGAGGAACTCAATGGTTCTATAGAGGGATGTCGTGGGAATATTTAGCACTGACACAAATGTGTTGTCTTGCTTTGGGGTAACACAGGAGATGATGTATATATTCTGTTGCAATTGTGAGTGAATTATGCGCAAGTACTTATACACAAACACACACACACACACACACACACACACACACACACACAATAAGAGAGCATTACCTCATCCTTAAAGATATTCATCAGCTAATAACTCTCACACTCACATCATGTTAGGGATTTATGTAGGGTGAGCATAGACAAGTCAGAGAGCACCATGGCCTATAGTAAATGTTCATTCATAACTGGTCTTTAGCAGCAGGACTCGATAGTACAGTTGTCACAATACCACATACATATCGTACGATACTATACTAGCGGACGTATCACGATACCAAGTACAATTCCTATACCATGCAATACTGTTAATTCATAACTCAAAACCAAATTTACAGAAATATATAGATATCAATGAAAATGGACAGACCAAACATTTCTCTGAATGCTTTATCAATGCGAATGAATAACAGGTTAGTGGACAAACTCATGAACAATCACACAGTTGGCAAGCAACTAATTCAATGTGCCACATTTTTCATTTCATCTATTGTTCCCTCGAGCAATGAAATCATGCAAATGGAAATTGTCCTCATAGCCACTAAGAATGAACACAACATTAGGAATAAATAACTGAATTTGTAAATAAATAAATAAATAAATAAATAAATAAACAGCCAGTTTTAGTGGTTAGCATAACATTGGCTCGCTTACTAGCAAGCAGGAAATCTTTAAAGATTAAAGTAAAGAATGTTGGTTAAAGGAGGTATCACTAACTTTGTGAGATGTGTCGTTTCATCGAAAAATAGTCTCACATGCAACATTACTACCGTATTGACAGTACTAAAAAATACAATGGCGTCGGCGCTATCGCAATACTATCGTAGTACCATTATACCATGCAACCCCAAAAAGAAAGATCACTTTTTTATTTTTTTATTTTTTTGGAAATATTGCTATCAGTAGAAAAACATGAATTACTGCTGGGGAAAACTGTGGCCTTATGCTGTGTTCAACTAATGTTGGGACTTCAACTATGAAGAACCAAAGAAAAAGAAAACCAAAGAATTCCTACTAAGAAAGTCACAAACATCTGCTTAACCCCAGAGCTCAGCGTGTGACATTATATCTGCTCATGCTACGAACAGTAAATAAAGTACCACTTCTCTATTTTTAAATACGATTATAGTAGTGTTTGCTTTAGATCTATAAACCCGTTAGTTGGTTAAAGCTATAACATCAGCTGGCTCACTTGTTGCTATTTTATAAGCTTTTGGAGCTTGGATAGAGCACATACAATGCACGGTGTCATACAGGCATCCATGCTTTTCCTAGCTAAAGTCTAAATTTGCATGATAAATGGTAGAATAATGAGCGTTTATTTGTGGCACTTCTAATATTAAATGTTCAGAAACCTATTTTTTAAGGACATTTGTCCCCTCAACGTGCACACGCCTTATCTGTTAATCTTATAATACCAGATCCAAGTCAATGAAAGCATTCAGTAAACCTGCCTGAACATGAGAGAGAGCGAGAGAGAGAGAGAGAGAGAGAGAGAGAGCGAGAGCGAGAGCGAGAGAGAGAGAGTAGACAGAAGCCTAATTAAGCGGTCCATCCTAGCTTGCACCAGACTTTAGACAGGCAAAATCACTCAGCATGAAAAGAAATGTGCAGGACAAATGAACCGAGACCGACAGTAACGGTTTCATTAAGATCTATTTACAACTATTAAACCGACACCACATGCAGGTGATGAAGAAACGTTAAGCGAATAAAAGAGAAATCAGGCGCTAGGAACTTGCACAGTTCTAATCAGTCAAAACATACACGCTGTCACATACTGTACCGTCATGTGACTTTTTTTCAAGAGAGTAATTAATCACTACTGTGTGTATTGCAAAACAGCAGACCATGATTTGTGGTTTAGTTATAGTGTCTGACACACTGATTTCCTCTAGTATATGTGTCAGGCATCTAAAAGACATTGTGTGTTGCTACGGATCAATCCATGGGAATAATTCCTCACGTTTAGCCCCAGAACACTTATAGCTTAAGGAACTAAATACCTGTCCTGCAGGTGTGTGAGTGTTCTTATGAGCGTGTGTGTGTGTGTGTGTGTGTGCATGTGTGTGTGTGTGTGTGTGTGTGTGTTTGAATACCTTTCTAGGGTTCTTGTTGATATTGTCTGGATCCAGCAGGTAGATGTGATCTTTGGCCCCTAGAAGCAATCTGCTCTTCTCCTCATCTAACAGGAATGTCTGAAACTGCATTCCTTCACCGGAGCCTACAAACGGCAGCAGACTGCCCGAGTGAACCAGTTCTGCAAAAGAGAGACGGCCATTGATAATGCAGATGAACAACTGTGATAATAGTAGGCTTATATACTACATACAGTGGTGTGAAAAAGTGTTTGCCCCCTTCCTCATTTCCTGTTCCTTTGCATGTTTGTCACACTTAAGTGTTTCGGAACATCAAACCAATTTAAACAATAGTCAAGGACAACACAAGTAAACACAAAATGCAATTTGTAAATGAA
>JAFFST010046356.1:28536-39093 GCA_022414735.1 Noturus placidus | reverse complement strand
ATTTGTGGATAATGGCTCTCACTGTGGTTCGCTGGATTCCCAAAGCTTTGGAAATGGCTTTATAACCCTTTCCAGACTGATAGATCTCAATTATTTTCTATCTCAATTGTTCCTGAATTTCTTTGGGTCTCGGCATGAGTAGCTTTTAAGGATCTTCTGGTGGACCTTACTGTGTCAAGCAGCTCCTATTTAAGTGATGCCTTGATTGTGAACAGGTGTGGCAATAATCAGGCCTGGGTGTGGCTAGAGAAATTGAACTCAGGTGTGGACAACCACAGTTATAGTATGTTTTAACAAGGGGGGCAATCACTTTTTCACACAGGGCCATGATGGTTTGGATTTTTTTTCACCTTTAATAATAAACACCTTCATTTACAAATTGCATTTTGTGTTTACTTGTGTTGTCCTTGACTATTGTTTAAATTGGTTTGATGTTCCGAAACACTTAAGTGTGACAAACATGCAAAGGAACAGGAAATACTGAAGGGGGCAAACACTTTTTCACACCACTGTACATATTATTGAATCGATAATTATATTGAACTGATTAGGACAGCCATGAAGATTCATTCATCATCGTCAGGGTTGGGCTGAGTCCAGAGCCTATCCCAGGAAAACTAGACATACTTGATTGGATGTTTTTCTCACATGTTTTTGCTTCTTTTATTTTCCCCCAGACTCTTAGCCCAGAGTGTTTGTACCATTATTGTAGTGTGAGCACTCTTTACAAGCAGTGAACTGATCCAGAGAACCTATCCTACATCCTCTGGAAAACATCATCCTTTGGCTTGCCTCCATCGAACCATGATCCGCATCACGTGTGGAAGCTATCCGCTCTCAAAGCTGCATGCTAAGTAACAAGATTGGTTCAAATCGTTATGTTACTTCTTGTTTCAAGTTTTGTGATGCCAAAGTTGTTATGGTTATTGTTATATAAAACCAAAGTTTTAGGTCTGGAGCACTGTAATTAGCTCACCGTCGTAATTAGCTCATCGAGAGCATCGCGAAATATTGCACGTCTCGTGCCAGACTGCATGGCTTAAAAATTCTTCCTAAGCAGGAACAACTCCTCCTATGCAGGTATTTCTGCACAGCATGCCATGCATCGGAAAATAGCTGTCCATCATTGCAAAGAATGACGAAAAACAGCAAACAGATGTACCTATTGGCACAAAAGTCATGTAGCGAATGCACAATCAGTCAAGGGGTCAGGAAGGAATTATTCCTGTGTGAAGTAATCATGCCGACTCAAGTATTCACGCCAAATGTGTAACTTGACAAACGAGTCTACAAATGCTGGAATAAATTAATCAAGATTTATAACACCTAGTCAAATAATTTCTCCATTTACTTATTACTAATCGCATTTAAACAGTACTTTGGAAGCGTTTTTGTCAGCAGAAAATACTCAAATTTCAGCCTTTCTGCATATTCTGTATAACCCATCGTGCCTTCCTTTGGCCCTCACACTTCCTGACTAAGACATGCAAAGCAAATCGATGACATCAGAGCTTAGCTACTCACTCAATTCCAATCTGTCTGTCTATCTCTCTCAATCTCTCCTTACATAATACACATCAGCCACTTACAGATTCAGGGCTCGTGCTCCTTCTCTGTCACTCCCTGAGGGAAAAGACATATTGCAGTATAGCGCTGAAGCCCCTCAGTTAGCAAACAAGCCAACTATGAGGGGAATCTGTGAGGAAGAGTGGCCAAAATTTCAGTAAGCGCTTGCACATGGTTTCCTTCACGCACAAATATGGGTATTTGACAATTCAAATACCCATAAAATCTCGAAGAGAAAAACAACATGATATAATTTACTGTGTTTGAAGACATGTACATGATTCTTACCTCTAGCATACAGATGCAGATCTGTCAAAGTAATTGATGTGCTTGGACCTGTTTGGTATGCTCAAGTTCATTCAGTATGCTCTGTCGGCTATTTTATGACAACCATGAGTTCACTCGGCATCAAGATCTTGGCGTTTCCCCTTTGGAACACACTCTTTACAACACCTGCTCATTGACATTCTTACACTCTTGTTAATTTCCTCATTCCCTCCATTTATTTGTTCGGAATTTCCTTTCTCTCACATGCACACGACCTACATGGCAATTCATTCCTTTGTCATATTTCTTGGTCTGCGGTAGGTATTCGGTAAGCCTTCGTCCTGTTTAAACACCCGAGCCTGTGTCTACGAGTGTTATGAGAAGAAAAGACGTGTATGCTCGCTAAATCTGAAGTCGGATTGACGCAACCGTTATCCCCCCCCCCGAGGCGTGAGGGTCTCGGATAGGTTACCCACAATCAATATTTGTACAAAGAGACTCTCTAAAAAACATAATACACCTCCATCCTGCCAACCCCATCTCAGCCCTGGCTAATCTGCTCTACAAACAGTGTCAATTCTGATCCCCGCTGAAAGATCAGTGTAGTCCTGCAGTCCACAATATCCTCCCTGTGGCGAAATCTCAGGAGACTCAACCCCTCGGTCGGACTCAACGGCCCACGATTAGCTTGTGCGTTCTAGTTAAACCCTCGGTTTGTTTATGGCCATCAATGCAGTCTCTTGTGTTACACTTGCGTATGAACCGTTACATGGAATGCTACAGAGAACGTTGTTTTTAAGGGCAAGTAATGGTTAGCAAGTGTTTTCTTAGCTCATACCAAAGCTTACTCTTTACTCAACAATCATTTTAGTTCATTAGTTTGCTCAGATCTTTAACTCCAACACTGCTATAATATGAACTGAAGCATACCAGCAATTTTACAGGATTGTGTATTTACTGGACAGTGCACAAATTAAAAGAAAATGATGTCAAGATCAAGTACGCGTCATCAGAGTATAACCTGCTTATTACTGTTATTTATCTGAAATATCAAGCTGTGTAGTAAACATCTGTTTATGATTATAAGAAATCCCAGATCAGACTCTTTAGTGCTGACAAAAGGAAACAGTATATTAAACCTATTCTCTGAAAATATATATTGAGATGTGTTTTGTTTTTGTTGTTTTTTTTTTAAAAGAAAAAAGGATTTAGTGTCAGCTTTTATTTCAGGAGCCTCTGTTCTACCATGTGGGAGTGTTTTTAGTGCTTAGTAATTTTAGCATTAAATAATGATGACAGGCAGCACGGCGGCGCAGCGGGTTATTGCAGGGTCCCTGCTGCCATTCTGAGCTCGGATTGCTGTCTGTTTGGAGTTTCACATGTTCTCCCTGTGTCTGCATAGGTTTCCCAGGGTCTCCTCCCACCGCCACCGCACCAGTAGGTGGTTTTGCGACTCTAAATTGCCCCCACGTGTGTGTGTGTGTGTGTGTGTGTGTGTGCGTGTGTGTGCGTGTGTGTGCGTGGCGATAGACTGGCACCCCATCCAGGTTGTATTCTAACTTCACGCCTAAGTGTTTCTGGGAGAAGCTCTGGATCCTCCACCACCCTGGCTATGATGAAATGGTTATTTAAGATAAATGAGTGAATTTAAGTCTCATTACTAATTTGCCATAAATGCTGCAGCCCCGAACCACCATGCATGTTCACATATCTCTCTCAAATGCCATAGCAAATATCATCATTAACTGGCATACCGAAACACTGAGCCTGCACTCCACATAAACTACCTTATAAGGGCTGTAAAAGCTTTCACTGTTATTGATCTTCACATGCATGAACACATGTGAATAGCCTCGTGGCTGGCTCGCCTTCCTTTAGGTGTGAACTTTAATGGCAGTAATATTTCCAGCGTTTCATTCTTCAGAAGGGAAGCAGTCTGTTTTTAAGCTGTGCAGTGCCACGGAAACGGTTCTGATGTTCTGAAGAGTTCTGAAGAGATCTTCAATATAAAGATCAGACATCAAGAAAAAAAAAAAACCTTTGCAAGTTCACTTAACATGAGCCTGAATTAACCCATCAGCCATATCTATATTTGTTCTAGATCATTCAAGGAGTTGATTGACCGCAATGATGTTTGAGGATGTTTGCATGTTTTGTTAAAATAAGAGAGCTTCAATTGGCAGTACTATGCAGGGCGTTAGATGGACTGTTCATCATGCACGGCTGAGCCCAGACTCTTCTCCATCAAAAACATACTTCTAAATAGACTTGTTCATGTTTTTTATTCTTGCATGTGAGGGCTAATTGCTTTTTTTTTTTTTTTTTTAAATTGGACAAAACGTTGGATTTATAATAAAACTTGCCTCGGGTGTTTGCACTGTTTGCAGGACTACCAGACCGATAAAATATACAACTTCTATCTAACATGAGTCTATGCTAGTTTGGTGTTGCTGGCCAAGGGAAGACTCAACTAAGCTATCAATGTATGGGTCAACCGCTACAGAGCCATGCAAAGTACGTTAGCTGCTCCTTATGCTCTGCTCATATCATGTTCACATAACATGGAATTCAAACAGTATAGACATTTACACACATTGTTTTCCTACTCAGCATGAGAAGTGTTTCAGTTTCACCCCCTTACTGGTAAGAAATCCATTTTTGTGCACTGTGTGCTAGTGTGTGGCAGAATTCAGACCTGTATGCCAATCTGACACGAGTGTTTCCACGTACAGTACATTCCTGTAAACCGTGTACGATTGGTCTCGCCTCAGTTCACTGAAGATACAAAATTACTACACCGCCGTCTTCAGTTACGTAGTGACGAACCACTCGAAGTGGAGCATTATTTGGGCATAAAGAATCAAATCTGCGGGGCTATAGCCACAAATGCCCAAGCCAGGTGACGCCCCTGGTGCTATGAGGTCTGATTTGTCTTCACTGTCCTTAAAGATGACAGACAGACAGCTGGGTTGAAGAAGGACGGGTCACTGGTGTCTTCCAGATTGAATCCACCCACATCCACAGAGCACGAGGACTAACTGAATGTGAAATGAGTCTAAACAAATGTAAATCATATGCTATGTTGTATATGGAGATGGGAGGTTTTGGAGTGACTTGTTACATAGACAGTCCTCTCCACCACCGTCATCAAAACACAAACTGAGAGAATAATGGTGTTCATCCCTCCAGTACAGTTCCAGAAACTGGAAGACGTGAGACCTAGGCACATTGAATTGTGGTGGCCTAACCATTTTCTATTGACCCTCTTTGGCCTGTATTCTCTTACTGAATAAGTACCGTATTTTCCGCACTATAAGGCGCACCTAAAAGCCTTAATTTTTCTCAAAAATCGGCGTGCGCCTAATAATCCGGTGCGCCTTATATGTGGACTGAGTTCCAAAATCTGTACAAAAGTTGTGTGACTTTGGTTGGCGTAACAACCGTATGCGCCTTATAACACGGTGCGCCTTATGTATTGGTCAAGTACAGAAATAGACCCCGTAATTGAGACTGCGCCTTATAATCCTTATATCATATTATATTATATATATCAACCTTATATACCTTATATCAACCTTATATTATATATATATATAATCCGCCTTATAGTGCGGAAAATACGGTAATTCAGCATTTCTATAACAAGCACTTATCCCCGTGTATTCTGTCTACCCCTTGTACTCAGAATGAAATACAGACCATGCACTGTGCTTATACACCTATATTTTCTATATGCTATAATATGCCAAAATAAGTGGTGCATTCCCATCACTCATATTTTGATTGGCCTAAGGCTATTGATGTAAATGTGGCTCTATTTTGAGTAAAGCTAGCTTGCCGGAGCTCTCATTCCGAAAGGGGTTTTGAGGGAGCTTGAACTTTTATTTCCCTTGGTGGCAAAAACAAACACGCTGCACATTTGCGTAGCTCTAAAAGCCACAGCAGAGTCTGAACATGGGACATAATGAAAGGGAGAGCAAAAGAAGAAGAAGAAAAAAAAAAAGAAATAAACATGAAGTCTTTAATCATTCCTTTTTGGAGCACAGAGAATATGTAATTAAGAGATTTCCTGGTTTATACATCCATGATGACGAGTAACAATGTGACGCTTGGCTTGAATGAGCCAAACTGTATAAAAAAAAACATAGAAAAATGGATCAGTGCACAAAACTCACGGAGTCCCGTTAAACGTAACTATCCATGGCCAACATGCGACATGTTTCAATGAACCGTGACCATTACTTTTTGATTCTTTTATGCCTCGTATAGACTTCGGTAGCCGCACAGGTTTATCTATCCCGTAACAGCTCCCATTTGAGAGTGTGTAAGTGTGTGCTGTTCCGGAATTGTGCTAGACCTCCCCTTAAGATAAAAGGTGCAGGATTACCTGGGGTACTGCTGAAAGCTTAATCTAAATTCAAAGACGTTACAGCTGTAGAGCGACATTATGTGAAATTGAGCAAAATTAAATATAGATGTTTGTAGAGTTCGGAGACCATTTTGGGAATCGTGTAACAAGCGAGATAGGCTATGTGGCGGTTAGGAAATCGTCGTGGAAACAGCCAGGTGTAATGAGAGACTTTCGATTCTTGAAAAGCAAACCCTTCAACCACATCAACATGTGCCTCTTTCTAATGACACCACACCCAAAAGGCCAAACACTATATGAATAAAACCGAGACAAATGTAAAGAGTCATGTGTTTGTCAGAGTTTGCTTTGTTAAAAAAAAAAAAAAAAAGGACAGCAACTACATGAAACTGCATTTATTTGAACAAACAAAAAGCTCTTTTTATGTAACTTTGCTCATTATACATATTAAACATAGTGGTATATACTTTCTATAATAAACAGCTAAATAGAAAACTTTTTAAAGATGACAAGTGTGTGTGTGTGTGTGTGTGTGTGTGTGTGTGTGTGTGTGTGTGTGTGTGTGTGTGTGTATAGTAAGTAAGGTCTACGCTTTATCGCGCGCACACACAAACATCGAGACAGCAGTGTGTCCCCTGAGCAAAATTACAATAAATCAAGCACAAAGCATAATATTTACATGTAAGTAAATAATGAAGCACCAAACATACAACTTCTTTCAAAATGATTAATGGGTGTTTAAACCCTGTAGAGACAAATCTACAGTGCAGTGCTATACTGTCTATATAATCATGTCTGTAATGATCCCATACATATCTTCGGATTTTTATTGCATTATGCTGTATCTCTGACGTATCACCCAGTAGGTGTAGGTGCCTACCTTTATATCCGAGTTTGACCCTGGGGACACTTTCCTTTGTGCAATTTACATCATGCAGACAGAACAGCGACAGCATCCCCAGCACTCCCATCCAGACTGATGAGAGGCCAGCCATCCTGGCGACTTCGGTGTGTACGCTCAGTGGTGTCTGATCTCCTCTCCCGGGTTCGGGGTCGCTGTCTTCACAGTGGGAGACAATCAGCGCTGTGATGTAGAGAGCAGAGAGCCTTGTTAGCTTGTTAGGGGCTGAGCATCTCCGTGGGAGGTGCATGTGTTTTGTTTGAGTGTGTGTGTGCACGTGTATAACCTTGTTAAAGCCTATATGAATGCCTGGCTTTTTTTCTCCAATCGGAGCATTTGAGCACTTTTATATCTGCTGCTGTCCTATTCAGGTCTTTGCTTTTGTCCTCGAACACACACACTCTTTCGTTCCCTTTCGCTCTGCGTCAGTTTGTCCCTAAACAAAAGATCGGCTTGTGGAAGACGGCCACTTCCAGCCTCTTTTTAAATGCCTGTCTTTCTTTCTCACATTCATGGCTCTTGGTTCCTTTTTATGCTTCTCCGCTCCTTTTACAATCGAAATTGTATTCGGTGCTGTGAGTCATTGATGATGTCTGATGTCTCGCTTCATTAGTCAGTAAAGTGGTGAGAAATGGTGTGTGTGGGGGGGCTAGAACATTTTCTTCAACAAGAAATCATTACCCACAACTATTCTTGAACTTCCTTGAGAGAATTCCTCCGCTCCCAGAAACTGGAAGTTGCATTCCTTTAAACAAATGAATGAAAGTTCGAGTGAAGACACAAGACACACCTGCTTTCTGAACAGTACGCACAGTCCGCATTGTCATATCTAAAGAGAAGGTCTGTATGGCGCATTGGTCCAATTTGGAAAGAGATGCGGTTCATTCCACAACCACCATTCGGACTGTAAGAACTGACTGACATAATTGCTAAAAAAGAAAAATCAAATCATAAAAAGAGCTTCATTATTGATTTGAGGGAAAAAATATTTGTTTGTTCTGAATGTGAGAAGCAGTAGAAGAGCAATGTCTCTGATTGAATCATGCCTTTTAACTACTGTGTGATGAGTTATACGGTATTATCTGGTTTTCTAGCTGTATCGCACGTTTATGGTTATATTTATCAACCTTTCCTTCACTATGAGAAAATATTATCTCATGCAAAAGTTTGATAGATTGAAGGACAACTCAATGGTTTAAAAATGACTGAGCATGGTCTTAAATTCATTACACAAAGTAGTTAATTTCCATTGCATAAATGATAGATATTTTGAAATAGCTTGTGAGTCAAGTCTTCGTCACCATCCAACTTTCGGTTCACCTCAAAGTCAATCGAAAAACGTGTCAATTCACTGATTCCAGCCATTGAAAACTAAGAGTCAACTTCAGCACTTTAGAGTTGATTCCAAAAAGAGTCGATTCACTGGTTCGACTCATTGAAAACTAAGAGTCAACTTCAGCACTTTAGAGTTGATTCCAAAAAGAGTCGATTCACTGGTTCTACTCATTGAAAACTAAGAGTCAACTTCAGTACTTTAGAGTTGATTCCAAAAAGAGTCGATTCACTCATTGAAAACTAAGAATCAACTTAAGCACATTAGAGTTGATTCCAAAAAGAGTCAATTCACTGGTTCTACTCATTGAAAACTAAGAGTCAACTTCAGAACTTTAGAGTTGATTCCAAAAAGAGTCGATTCACTGGTTCTACTCATTGAAAACTAAGAGTCAACTTCAGAACTTTGGAGTCTAGTCTAAAATGAGTCGATTCACTGATTCCAGGCTTTGAAAACTTTGAGTCGATTTCACAGTCTGAAAATGATAGCTAAATGTTCTGTACCACAGGGTCAAGTGGAGCCTGAAGCCTATCCCAGGAGACTTGGGGCACAAGGTGGGGGACACCCTGAATGTGGTGCCAAACACATCGCAGGTGTGAGGAACCAGTGAAAAAAAAATGCACAGTCACCTTACATTAGTGTCTTATTTGGTTGACGTAAACACTCGATAATCTTCTCACTCTGTGAAAGATTATCTAATAAATATCAGTAATGTTGTATTGTAGTTAGTGGCTTGTTATTTAAATAAACCTAGCTAAAGCTGCATTAGGTAAGATTAGTCACTAACAATTAGATGGATATTTTTTCATCTAATTAACTCATTTTAATTTGTTAGAAATTGTTAGTTGCAGCCCTAGATACCATATACATGCTTACACACATTCTACCCACATTCCTAGCTGTGATGTCCCATCCAAGCACAGGTCTGTTTACTTAAGGAAATATTGCTGTCCTCTTTTGACCACGGTAAAGGAGATAATGCTGGAGGTGATGGATCATACACCAGCAGAAGCATGCAGTAGTGCACAGAGGGCATGGGGAGTGAGCAGGGAGTGGCAATGTGGGAGCTGAGGTTATCCAGTCGAGTCACGCTGGGCACACACACACACACACACACACACACACACACACACACACACACACACACACACACAAACTCCAATACAAATGATGTGACACATAAATTAGTGCTTGTTCATGATCACTAGGTTGTCCAGTCACTAATCATCTTAGTTATGAAGAACATGCTGATCTCTTTTCTCTTTCCTCTTTTTCTATCCCATCTCACTTCGCGCCTTGTCATCTTCCGTCGTTACTCTCCATCATGTTCTTCTTCTCTCTGTAAACCTTGCTTGTCCTTACTGTGCTCTATACTTGTGTAGCTTCATTTCATGGAGAGTTCAGGAAACAACCGCCCACAAGAACCTCTGTTTGGTCGTCTATGAATGTGGATGCTCATAGAACGTACGCATTTTAAGTAAAACGTTGTTGCTGGTTTAGATAAATTATTTTTAAATGATTACTGGTCGAGACATCGAGTGAAATACTTCAACCCTACAATCTGCTATATGGTGAGAGTCGTGCAATTCTGTGCCAAAAAGATTAGTCAATTCTTAAAATAGCAGCTTAAGGCGTTTATTGAATAAATGTAAGTAGATGAACACTAAATTCAGTCGTAAAAACAACCCACGTTAATGACTAATGACATGTCTGTAAGTAAAGGACACATGATACTGATCTGATCTGCGTCTGCGAATGTGTGAGGACAACTGAACTCGTGTTATTAGTTAAGCTCCGGTTCCTTTATGCAACAAACCACTAATCAACCCTATATATCATACAGCACAGCTGGCAGGCAAGCATGTGTGCATTTTTGCACATAATTATAATTTGTTTTAAATTAAGTACTTAATTATAGTCGTTCAGCTGCGCTGCAAAATCAATTTATTCTATTAATAGTTCCGTAAACCTAAATATGGCTCCAGTTTAAGACGACACTTAGCAAATACACTTGTAACTGCATGGCCTCCTGACATTTACATATTCAGCAGACACTTTTATCCAAAGCGACTTACAAATGAGACACACTCACACACCAATGGTAGCAGAGCTGCATGCAAG
>JAFFST010046355.1:29680-45135 GCA_022414735.1 Noturus placidus | reverse complement strand
CATTTCTTACAGACTGAGCTGCTAAAATATATCAACAAACTTGAGTTGAGTCTGGGCGCAACCAAGTGTAAACTGGAACGGGGGTCACACACCTATTTTCCTCAACAAACGGAGATATATTAAAAAGGAATAGACATAAATGAGTAGAGTAGATGAAGAAAAGACAGATCAGTTGGCAGGGTTCATTAAGTGGGGACTTATAGAAAATATTTTTGCGTGGTTACGCTCAGGAGTCTGTCTAATTATTCGAGCTGTTATTTGTTAATTGTTTTAATAAAATCATTCACCCTTTTTATCTTCACTGCTTTAAACAATTCTTCAAATATTAAAAACGATCCTTATACATATTGTTTATTGATTTATTAAGTTTATTCTTTGTCTAAATTTTATTTTGGACTTATTATTATTATTATTAACAAGTAGTAGTAATCGTTAAATATTATTTTATAGCGTTATTGCTCCAATCTAGAGACTGTTATGCCTTCTTTTTGCATCTTTTCTTAAAATTGTTCGGTTTTTTTTTTGTAACTTTTAGTTTGTATGAATTTCCCTCTGGAATAAATTTATCCATCCATCCAGTTTCTTTCCACCCGTCTTCTCTCCTCCCGTCAACCCACCCGTCTTCTCTCCTCCCGTCAACCCACCCGTCTTTCTTCATTCCTTCCATTGTTCCTTCAATCTGTCTTCTTCCATCAATCCTCCTTCCTTCCTTCAGTTGATCAATTTATGCATATTCACTAAAGTGAACAAGTTACATCAGTTGTTACAGCAGTTTCATATTCATACCTTGGATTTCACATCTAAAATGTGAATTCTTGAATATTTTCAAATAAATACACCAGCAGCTGATGTTATAATAAAATTTAGGAATATAGGTGAAGATATAGAGATGAAGTGTCAGTGTCTTCAAGAGCTTCCAGATAGCTGAGAATAAATTATATTCACAAAGCCCTTTCTAGCAAGCTGGACAAAGGCTTCACACTGTACACTTCATCAAAATTCCTATTTCATATCGAACACACTGTAAAGAAATACAGAATAAAAATATACATTTAGGAATACCAGTTAGAGGAACATAAAGGACGGGTCGGGTCTTCCTGTGTGGTGACGACTGAACAACATGCCCGTGAAGCTTTTACGTGACCTCGGATTTATGTGTTTAGAATTTTCAGGTGGTCGCCACAGATACGGTGAATCCACTGGCTGTCGAGTCGGGCGTCCACCGTGCGCTCGCCACAGAAAAGCTGGATGGCACGTGCTGCTACGTCACTCTGTACAAAGGTGCCGCACATCTGCATGCTGGATAGATGTTATTTCCTGTATCACAATCGGTTCTAATTATTTTATTTTTTATGTTGAATTTGAGGTTACAGGCTTGTTGTCATGGTAACAAGTCCTACCGCAGCTTCAAGTACACACAAATTCAGAATCCTGTTAAACCCTTGACACACACGAAGAACATGGTAGTGGTTTGCTTTTCAAATAACGCCCACAAGATCACAAATTACTTCCTGTGTTTCCATCTGTTCTTCAGGAGAACCGTACCTCTGGGCTCGCCTGGATCGGAAACCCACCAAGCAGGCGGGCAAGAGGTTCAAGAAATATCAATACTTTCAAAAGACCTGTATAGGTAATATTTTTTAATAAAACCTCCATCACTCAGCTTTATGTTAATAGCAATGCAGTGTTAGGTCATAGGTTACAGTTCTGCTGTAAAGGACATGTGTTTTGTTTCCCGTTTCAAACTCTAGGTTTCACGTGGAACGTGGAAAAAGATTTCCGAACCGTGCCTGAATCCTGGATTCCTGCACATCGAGTTCAGTATGAGAGCGGTCATCCGGTACCTGATAAACACGGACACATCCCGGGTAAACACTCTGTACAAGACTAACGTTAAACCCACCTCTGAAAGCAACATATAAATAATGGTGTCTTTCTTTTCTTCTTTTTTATTTAGACCAGAGCCAAATTTATACTTTGTATATGTAATGTAATTAAGGGAACCAAGAAGCAAAAAAAAAAAAACACCAAAAGTTGGTTGTGGAGCGTGTAGGGCTGAAAACGTCCTCGTAAAACTCTTTTGCTTGTTACTCAGAAATTTTGTGACTGTAAAGGTTAAACTAATCTTCACCAAGGGACAAATCTCCTAAACACAAAGCACATGGAGCTAAATCAGCTAAATCAGGGGTGGGCAAACGTATCCGGAAAGGGCCAGTGTGGGTGCAGGTTTTCATTCCAACCACACCTGATTCCACCTGTTTAATCAGTTGATCATGGCTTTCAGTAGACTCAGGTGTGGCTTCTGCTTGGTTGGAATGAAAACCTGCACCCACACCGGCCCTTTCCGGATAAGTTTGGACACCCCAGAGCTAAATAAAAGATTAGATTATTAGATAAATGCATAATTAGTTTAAAAACATTGTACGTCACATCCAGCGTTGATTTTTTTTTTTCTTCATTTCATCTATCGAAAACCTCCGCGACAAGCCATGGGGTTTCTACAGAGTTACAGCTCTGTCCTTTTACAAAAAAAAAATGTAGCAACCTAAAACACGCAGTGTGTTTGATTCACATCGTGCAGGTCAGTCGATTCAGATTTGAGTCTAGGGATGGGCGATATGGACTTAAAACTAGATCACGAAATTCTCTGGTGTTTATTGTCATAACGATATCAGTGATGATATAAATATTAAATATAGTACCATGCATCATTGTTTTTGGCTACAAGTGATAGCCGCGATCTTGAGAGCCTCAGAAACACAAACATTGATTTAAAATAAAACTGATTTTCTGGAAGCAAACCAGTTCCAGATTGTAGAGGTAGCTCATCATTTAGCGATAAATTCCTCCTCAGCTTCATGTCTGCTTTCTGCCGTACTTATGGCTCTGCACGTGAGCTGCGAATGGTTTGCACACTGTCGCTCACAGAAATGTCATCAACTAGGCTTTATCGTTATTGTTGTGGGGAGAATTTCTACCGGTATATCGATAAGATATCGCCCATCCCTAGTGGAGTCACACTCTGAGAAGTGGACGCTCTCTGAGTGTGATTTCTGAAAGGCTTGAATTTGGCATGAAAACACATGTAAAATAACAAGTTTCCAACTTTTCCTAGTGGACGTGGCAGCAATTAAGTGCACATGACTCAGTTCGTGGATATGCTGATATTTACATATTAACAACTATTTACATATTATTCGTATGCAAATGCTGAGAACTTTTCCTAAGAACAAATTTCGAATTGAATGTCTACATGTATCTCTATCACTTTAAATTTAGTGGATGGGGCTAATCTTGAGTGAAGCTTGCGTACACAACTTTAACCCTAATTGGCTAATTATACGATATTTTGAACGATAATGTGTGTTTTTATTATTTTGGAGGCTGGGTTCCAGTGGACCATTCCAACATGCAGTATTGCTGGCACGCGTCTGTGGTGGACTACGACGCTCGAGCCGCTCTTGTTCTGAGGCCAAACAGCGAGGATGAAGCGCTGCTGGAAATCGCCAGTGTTCCCCTGACCGAGCTGATGGAGCAAACGCTGGAGCTCATCGGGACCAACGTGAACGGAAACCCGTATGGTGAGTGTTACTGCTCCATCCTCTGTAACGTTATGAACTCCTTTTGATGCAAATTGTACATTATTTGCATAAGCATTAAGGCCGGGTAATATACGATATAATATGTGAAACTCACACAAGACACTTTTTAGAAATATATTTGAGATTTTTTTTTATAATATAAATACATATATTTATTCTATATTCTATATTTTTTCTTTTTATAACATAAAAAATATATTATTTAAAAACTGACATTTTGATGTTAATAAATTTGAACATAAAAACAAATGCTTTTAGTTTGTCCTAATTTACAATGGTATATAATTGTATTGTTTTTTCCTCACTGAATCACAATTTACCAGACTGAATCATTCTACACTTTACTGAATCACTTTTTATTACATTAAAAATCATTTTTAAAATAACTTTAATATTAAAACTGTACTATACTATAACATTAGTTTTTATTTGTCCATTTGTTTTTAATGTTAAATAATTTGTATTGTAGACATCAAATTTAAAAGTGATAAAAATAAATTGCTGTTTAATAAATTATAAAGGGGAAAACAATTCTATATACGTGATGCTATATACGTGATGCTATATACGTGATGCAGGTCATATATCGTTATGATATTTTGGATCCTAACAAGTGCGTCTGGATAGAAGATAAATGAAGAAAAAAAGTTTTTGTAAGAAGTTATAACTTATAATAAGCACTGGTTTAAATCTCAGGTTTGGGCAGTAAGAAGAATCCGCTCCACGTTCTGGTGCTGCATGGAAACCTGCGCATCCACAACGCTCCTGCGGTGGAGTACAATCAGCTTCGCTCGTGGTTTCAGGAGAACGACGAGGGCCGTGTGGAGGGAATAGTGTGGCACTGTAACGACGGTACTCTCGTCAAGGTAACGTCCTCAACCTCTTCGCCTGTCTCTCGTTAAACGACTCGTTCGTTCACGGTTGACACCGCACATAAACCTATGCGTAATCATTGATATGGTTAAGTTTTCTGTACGGAGGTGTTTGTTTAACATTTATGAAGGAGTCTCCAGTGTCAGAGCTTTGTTTAAGTTTTCCATCCAACCATATATATATATATAAAAAAATTTCTTTGAGAGGAAATAGAGAGGCTGGTGAAGGAACGACTGAGACTGCTATAACGTACGTAGTATCTTTTTTTGTGATACATTAAACATTAATTGTAACTATAAATGGATAAAAAAAGCATGATGTTCTTTAATAAATAAAAATGTAGCGAATGGCTGTGGTGAAAAAGGAATAAAACATGTTAAATGAATAAAGCGTGCTGCTATTGGGAAAAGAATCACCTTCAGGGTGCTAATAGTAACTGAGCTTCATCACACCACCCTGTGGTTGATTATTTGCAGAGGGTTTTAATCTGACAATATATCATTACGGTGAGTATTTCTACAGTCAACTCCATTGTCACTTGTTAACTTTTAATTTTTTGTACAATATTCAGTTATAAAAAAAAATCTATTATTTCAGATGTGTAGGCACATCATACGATCTAATATTTGATCTCCTGATGAGGTGAGATATTACCCGTCTTTGCAGATTCATCGGCACCACTTGGGTCTGAAGTGGCCCGATGGCGATGCCTTCTTAAACTCCCGGCCTGTGGTGGTTCATGTGGACCAGTTCCCGTCAGACCCGGACGTTTCAGCGGACTCGTGGAAGGGCCTGTTCGCCGCTCTCTCCGGCCTCACCGGGTGCCGTTTCAACTCAGTCAAAGACATCCAGCTGGAAACCTGATCAGTTACGCAACATTCCTCCTCCTCAACTGTTTCACCTCCACTTTACAGTGATGCTCATCTTTACTGACAGGACGAATCTAAGTAGTGGAATTCTGTACAGAACCCCTGCTTGTGTATGCCGTAAAGTAGCACTAAAATTCTGAGTTGCTTTTGAATTGTAAGAGGGATAATTGATGTAGATTTAATGTATTTAGCTAAAAGTGAACTATGTAATATACTGTATATGTGCGACATGCACGAATTCTGTTATAATAAAACATGTGGAACTGTGAATAATTTATAAAATCTTTTTGTGAAACAATGGAACAATTTTGGGGCAGTGATGAGTGTAGATACAAAAATATCACATTCTCTTCAGAATCATGTTAAAACACTGTTCATAAATATACTTTATACACAAAATATAATGGAACTGTAAAAACACCACTGATGGTTTGGGTTTACCAGAGCCCATGGAATCATTTATGACTCCCTCTCCTCTCCGTGTTAACTCAGTGACACGTCTGTCGGGATGTCCACTTCCACTCCGAAGCGCTCGGACAGTTTTTTCAGCTGCTCCTCCAGGATGATGTTCTTTTTCACCTCTACGTTGTAATTGAACTTGAGATCTTCAAGCTCCTCGAAGAACGTCGGGTCAAAGTTCGCCAGTTCTTTGGTCATCCTACTGACTTCGTCCTTAAGATATGAGCGAATCGTTACAGGAGGCGGTCGAGGTGATGAACGTACGGCCAACGAAATGAATTAAGAATGTGTACTTTATTAACATCGTGAAAAATGGACTGAAAGATTTGAAAATAGAGTGATAAAATCAGGGCAGTAATCTCTGCTACTGACAAAAGGTCTTAACGATACGTAATTCTGCGTTAACAAGCCGAAAAGCTCATCCTGTAAACGTCTCTTTCCAAAAGCATGTAGATCAAGCATATATACAGTTGCAATCAAAGTTATTCAACTCCCATTGCAAATCAGGTTTATCGTCAATGTACAGACTTTCAGCTGTTTGCAATGAACAAATCAAACAAAAGCAATTGGAATAGTTCAACAGAATGAATGCTTCAAGTGGTTTCCCCAAATTCAGCTGAAAATGCAATTTATAATGATTTATTAAATTATTCACTCCTAAATAGAATCCCTCACGACAGCACAAATATGCTAAACAGATGTTGTCTCAAGCATACCTGATGAAACTAATCAAGGGCTTCATTACTTACACCAGGTGTGCTTGAGCTGGAACATGAAATAACTAAACTGGTTAGGGGAAGAAAATATCTGAAATACCTGAACGAGCAGAAAAAGTAATGGCTGCAACCAGATTTCTGAGAAGGCAGGTTGTGAAAAACCCTCGAGTGCCTGCAAAAGACCTGCAGCAAGACTTGGTGGCAACAAACACTGAGGAAACCTCAGTGAGCACAGGTGTGTACTAAACGCCGAAGCTTTCCATGTCAGAACTCCAAGATGTACACCATTACTGACCCAAAGGCACAAGAAAAGTTGCTCAGAATCATATAAATAAGCCACAGAAGTTTTGGGATTCTGTTCTTTGGAGCAATGAAACAAAACTGGGACTTTTCAGCACGATGGATCAGCAGTATGTCTAGAGGAAGAAGAATGAAGAAAGAACACTCTGTCCACAGTCGAGCATGGCGGTGGCTCGGTGATGCTCTGGGGCTGATTTGCATCCTCGGTCACTGGAAACCTGCAGCATGTGGAAGGCAAGATGGATTCATTGAACTATCAGGAAATCCTAGGAGATAACGTCATGTTGTCTGTAAGGAAGCTGAAGCTTGGGTGGCATTAGACCTTCCAACAGGATCTGAAGCATACCTCAAATTCCACCAAGGCTTGGTTACAGAAGAATCCCTGGAAGATTCTACATGGCCATCACAATCACCTGACTTGAACCCTATAGAAAATCTCTGGTGGGATTTGAAGAAGGTATCTGCAGCACGCAAACCCAAGAATATTACTGAACTGGAGGCCATTGCTCATGAGGAATGGGCTAAGATTCTTCAGGAACGCTGCCAGAAGCTCTGCATCTCGTTTGCAGCAGGTCATAACAGCAAAAGGTGCTCGTCTGAGTACTAAAGATACTTGCCATGATGGGGTTGAATAATTTTGAGACTGGAGAAATCATTATAAATTGCATTTTCAATTGAATTTGGGAAAAACCACTTGAAGCATTCATTCTGTTGAACTATTCCAATCGCTTTTGTTTGATTTGTTCATAGCAAACAGCTGAAAGTCTGTACATTTTGGCAATAAACCTAATTTGCAATGGGGGTTGAATAATTTTAATTGCAACTGTATATATGCTTGATCTACATATTCCCTTGCAGATAAATGCTGATTATTGACCAGTTAAAATAAAATAGAGATGATTTTAAAATGTGGAAATACCTTCAGCTGGCTCTTCTCAGCACTCGATGCCTTTATTTGGGCCTGAAGTTCTTTATATCCTAGACAGAAATCACACAGGAATTTGTCATATCGTTAGGAGATCGTGATTATGAAGACTGACGATGACATGATCATGCATAGCCGGGAGTGTAAGAGAGCAAAACTAGCTGTGCTGTCTAGGTGGGAGGGGCATCTTTCCTGTCAATCACAGCGACACTAGGCAATCATAACGTCATGTATGCGGAAGAGGGTAGATGGAGCTTTCCTGCAAGGGTGTTATGATGAAAAACTTTTACATCCTCATATCAGGTGCATCCAGTCAGTTAGTTAAATATATATTTATAAATAATTACTATCATGACATCACAATATTTCACAAAAGCACACTGTGACATAATTCATCACAATATCAATATTATATGATCATATCACCCAAAGTTCCCCCCCTCCAAGCGTGATGCATCAATACTGCTCAATATTACCTGGTCCGTCCATATGGGTTCCAAACTGCTCTTCATAATTCTGGATCTGCTCGAGAAGACGAAGCTTCTCCTTTTCCAGCTGGTGGTTTGCTAGCCTGAATAATGAATATCAATACTTAGTGAATTTTATAGGCATTTGAAATGTATGTGTATTGATGTGTACTTGAACTTTACTGTTAGCTCGTATCATTGGAAGGTTGTGAGTTTAAACCTCAGCACTGCCTCATTTAAAAGCATCTTCCAAATGAATAAATGTACATACCTAACAGACTTAAACTCCTTAGCGAGTCCATCACTGGGAATATTTTTCAGGAGCTCTACCTTAAAAAAAAAAAAAAAAAAAAGACAGAGAAAAAGGTGACAGATCAGTATGTGTACTTCTAAACCGAACACCAGGCCACGGTAATATTTATTTGAACACACCTGTTCCTTCAGCTGTGCGACGGTTTGCCGCGTTGTTTGCTCTTTCTCACGGGATTCTGCGAGTTGCACTTTGAGCTCTAAGCGACTTGCGTCCTTCTTGGAGAGTTCATTCTCGAGCGCTTTCATTTTGTTTTCAAACAACCTGCAGGAAAATATTTCAGATGTCCGACCCCTCTTGATTCACATTTAATTGATAACTGATCAGATGTAAGTGAATATGATAGTGTTAAATCTTGTATATATTTTCCTTCAGTGTTATCTGAGTATTTGTGGATACAAAAAACAACTTAATAGCTAGTAGTTTTGTACCTCGTCACAACTTTAGATTTCCAGGTCTTGCTATCTGCTCCATCTGTGGATGGACCCTTCGACTGAGCCAGTAGGAGCTTCTGGTTGGTCTCTTCAAGCTCCTGCTTCAGCTTTTCATTTCTTATTTCCAGACTGCTCTTCTCTACTCGCAGCTTCTCTATGGCCTCTGATTCCTGTATCAGGACATTTAACCCTCTGTTAATCCGTAGGTTAAATCTCATTAATATAAATGGAATGATTCAACTTCAGTACATTTCTGTACATAAATGTGTGGTGGTCTGGGAAAACTCATCGGCTGCGGCAGCCAGATTCAAAACGACAAAAATTTTAATCAGGTTTTGGCCAAATTAGTTCCCCCCCCCCGTGCACAGTGGCTTAGTGGTTAGCACGTTCGCCTTACACCTCCAGGTCCCGCCGGGACCATGTGTGCGGAATTTACATGTTCTCCCCATGCGTCAGGGATTTCCTCCGGGTACTCCGGTTTCCTCCCCCAGTCCAAAGACATGCATGGTAGTCTGATCGGCGTGTCTAAAGTGTATGAATAGTGTAGTGTATGAATGGGTGTGTTTGTATGTGATTGTGTGCTGCGATGAACTGGTAACCTGTCCAGGGTGTACCCCGCCTTGTGCCCGATGCTCCCTGGGATAGGCTCCAGGTTCCCCGTGACCCTGAAAAAGGAGTAAGCGGTAGAGGATGGGAGGATGGATGGATGGAATCCCCCCCCCACCACCTCCCCCCCTAACATGCTTTGACAACTCAACATTAACAAACCGTAAACTTTACTTGATAATCTTGCATTGGCTGTTTTTTGGGATCATAACCTTGGTTTCATCTTATCCGGTCATTAAATGTGTATAGAGACATGACTAAGACCAGAAGGAAGTTGCAGAGATCTTTTGTGCCTCTAGTACAGTTAGCTTGCAGAAGCCGAGCACTTGGCATGTAAATTAAACTTAAAAATAAACTTGTCTAGTGGGTTGTAGGCGGTATATTTGACAGTTTTTCCATCAGAACTATGGGGAAAAAAAAGGAATGCTGGACAAGCCACGCCCACAAGCAACGTCAGTACAACTCCAACCGATAAGAGCAATTTGTCCCTTGCAAGTGTGAATGCAGGACAAGACTCAATGTCCTCATATAGTGAATGTCACACATTTCAGTTCCGTTTGCAATCAGATACTGACTGTCAACATGTCTGCATTGATCCAGAATATCAGAATAAAATCTTTCAGTGCAACTTTCCATGTATTTGTTGGATACATGCAAAAGAGAGCCACATTTCAGGCAGGTCTGTATTTTTCAGAACTAAATACTATAGTATTCCCAGACCACCACCACACCCAAAACTGTCTGAAACCTTTCTTATGTCCCTGCGCAGCCGCTCATTCTCCATCACAATTTTCTCCATTCCTTTAGCCTGCGACTCGAGTTTGGATGTCAGCTGATTCTGCTCTTTCGTCCTGTCGTATTCGGCCTGAGCGAAAACAAGATGAGCGTTGTAATTCATGTAAGAAACGAACACACGCATGAATGCAGAATGTTCTGGTGTGGCTGTATACAGTGTAAACCTTGAGTTTCTCATGCTTGTGCTGCAGAGTGGCGAGCTGCTCTTGAATCGCCGTCGCCGAGCTCTTTTTCAGGGTCTCATTCTCTCGTTGCACCCGCTCCACCACCTTCTTCATTAGCGCGATGGCCTTCTCTAGCTCGGGGACGGTTTTTCCGCTTCGTCCAGACTGCGCTGGCTGTCAAGAACAAGAAAACATAGAGGAACAAATGTATATCGCTGCTGTAGTGTAAGCGATACCAGGAACTACTTTTGTTTCATGGATGTTCCACGACATTCAATGTAAAAACTGATCCTTTGGGACAATAACAGTAAGTCTGCTTCATCACACCGTTACAGTACATGCCCTGCATGACCAGACATGCTTTCTTCCATACTGATGACAAGCAGTGACATAAAATAAACACATATATTTATCACAATTATTAATCTAAACGTGTCAGATATCCAAGCATGTAAGGACCTACCCCACGGGTATTACCCAGCTTCTTTTCCACCTCTGCTTTCTCCTTTTTCAGAGCATCACACATTTCTTTGAGATCAGACACCTGAGCCTGTTGATAAATAACAGGGTCTTCAATGTGCCACATTTTATCTTTTATTTTTACTCCATCTAATGGCCACCAATTTGTTTTTTCAAAAAACATACACCTGAATTCTTTAAAGGCACCAGCAAGTTGAAATATAGCTGCAAGCAGCGATTGGCGGGCCCAAGCACCACGTGTGCAGCAATGTCTGTTGTATCACCCACGTGTTGTACAGTACATTTATGCCACACTTCCTGTTTGAATGTCATGACATTATTTCCTCTTCATCATGGCAACACAATTTAAGATATCAGCATTTCTTTTAATGACACAGCTTGATATCATTCTTAGCTTAACCCTCCAGGACAATGGTCACCAACCCTGTTCCTGGAGACCTACTGTCCTGATGACTTTAGCTCCAACCATAATCGTTCCCACCTGACCATATAAAATCACAAGAAGTACTTCATCGACTAAAACAGGGTGTGTTCGATTTTGGTTGGAGATGAAACCTGCAGGAAGGTAGATCTCAAGGAAGAGGGTTGGTGACCCCTGCTGTAGGAGGAGTTTGGGTTGTAAGCATCACATCCTGCTGCTCGTTGGCAGCATTATGAGACGGAATATCACAACGAATCTCTGTGAGGTTAACTGATAATGCATACATCTGATGAAGAGGCTTTAAAATGAACTATTTAAAAAGTTTGATACCTGTTAAAATGTGCAAAATAGAAAACAAGGCAGAGAAAAAGGACGCTTTTCTTAAGGAGAACCAAACTTGATGCTTATATTTAAGCAAAATTCAAAGTTGTTTTGAACCTAATAAAGCCATATATGACCCAGAAAATATGTAAATAATATCCAGTATATTCGGATTAATTCAATTAATAAATAAAACTGCAATCCAGGATTCTGACCAAAAGAATGAATTTTAAGATCTTTTTCTTCAAATGATTCACGTGTTACAGAGAATATGAGGACGAAATCAAGACATTACTTGAAATTCACAAAGTTAAGGGAACGATCTTTGCCCTACCTTAAGACGTGGCAGGTCTTTGTTAGCCTGCTCTAACTGAAAGCGCAGCTCCAGGTTCTCGCTGGAGAGCTTGAGGTTCTCTTTCTGTAACTCATGCTCCCTCTGTGTCGGTGTCCCTGCCGAGCCCCGGCCAGATGTCTGTGCAGAGAATGACATTTCTAAAAGCCATGCGATAAAATACGGTGGATAGGTAACACTACCTGAGTGAGGTTTGGCAAAAATATACATTTGCTAAAGGGGGGCCAAGCACTGAAAAACGAACACAAGCAGGAAGCCTATGGAGGTATGATGCAGACTGTGCTATCTTTCTCGATGGGACATGCTAGGGTCAAGTACCTCGTCTCGTCTCGCTGCTTCTTTAGATGTTTCTCCATCCTCCAAAGCACTACGTTCCTGCTGCTCATTTGTATGAACGTGCACTTCAGATTCGTGTGATTGTGAAGCTCCTGTCTGGCTTTTGTGAGGCTCAGGAGATCTTTCTGTCAGCTCTGTTTCTCCCACTGGTGCCTCGTTTCGTTGCTCCCTATCACCCTGATCTTCCTCCTCACATTGCAGCATGTGTTCTTGCTCTTTTGGCTCCTCACATTCTTTAGAGGTGAACCGGGTTCCGTCTAGCTTTTCTAGTTCTGTCTGAGAACATACAGGCATTGTTTTTCCGATTTCTACCTCCCTTTCATGAAGCTCGTCCTTTTCTCGTACCAGTTCTTCGGAATCTTGACTCTTAGGCAACGTTTCATTTTCAGGCTTGCTTCCTAAATCTAAATCTTGACCAGGAATCAACCTAGCTTCCATTTCTTCATGTCCACCTTTTTCATATATGTTATTTGCTTCAGTACGAGGTCCAGCCATGATCTCCTCATGTTCTCCACGTTGATGGGAGCTTTGGTCTTTGCTTAATAAGGAAGACTGCGTTTTTTCATCTTTATTGTCATTTGCAAAGGTCGTAGAGCAAGGGGCTTTAGGGGATAAACTCGACTGGGCAGAAGAAACCCTGCTTTTATCCTTGTAAGCAAATGGAGGGAAAATTAAAATGGTGATGATGGAGAAAAACAGTTCAAGCTAGAAACAGTAACGTAGATCAGTGGCTCTCAGAATAGAGTCCAGTGTGGTCTGTGATTTTAAAAGTTTTCTTACAGTGGTGCGTCCATCAATTATCAGAGTTATTATATTAAACCATGGAGTTATTCTGACTGATATTAAATCTAACCATAATAACAAAAAAAAAATCAGTGGATTGCACGGTACATATATAAATAAACAGTTGTAATATTTTAACAGCTGGATTATGTTCATAAAGAAATTTCTGTGTTGAGGTGGTGCAAAATTTGAGAACCTCGGTCACAGATAATTAATGGGAAGCGCATAGGATTCATTTCTAAAGAAATAGTCAAAAGTAATGGATGAAGCCTTGTGATAATTTTATGGGTGCCATTACTAACGTGTGTGCCATTGTGGCAAAGAAACAAGGAACGGATTCTTACCGATGGCCTGGATAGGGGCTCTTTTGCCAGCTGGCTTTCCAGAGAATGAAGTCTCTCCTCCAGGTAGCGGTTCCTGATGTTCATGTCCTCCATCGCAGCGTCCCGAGGTAAAGCCTGTTGCTGCCTGATCCACAGATGATTAAATAAATAAATAAATAAATAAATAAATAGACACAATTTGGATATATTACATAAAACAATAGTAATTAATAATTATATACATATAATAATTAACAATGAAACGGAGTTACTGTTAGTTAAAAAAAGTTTCAGGCATACTTGATGATCTCTATCTGTTGCTCCAGCTCACAGTTCCTCTTCCTCAACTCCTCGATCTCCTTGTCAGCCTCGAGGGTGGCCCGTGTGCCCACTACCTGATCCGCCGTCACGCCTCGACTCTTCAACTTCCTCTGCAGGCTCAGTTTCTCTTGCTCCAGCCTGCAGCACGGGATCAGCCAAAGATTTAGCAGTTAAGAAATCAAACCTCACATGAACCTTATTACACGTTCGTATTGTTGGTTAAAGCCTGGAGTGTTGTGTATGACCTTCCGTAGAGCTCCTTCAGGGTGGTCAGTTGCTTGGAAAGGGATTCCGTCTCTTTCTCCTTGTCTTTTAAAAGACTTCGGACTTTCTCCATCCTCGCCTGCCACTTCTTACCCTCTTCCCACCTCACCAGTTCTTCTTTATTAGACTGCAAAGCCAGGAAAAAAACAAAAACAACCTGAGGTGTTATCTCCAACTTCTGGAACACTCTATATACCATGAATGTTTTTTTTTCTTAAATCCTTATAGTAACATAAAACATCACCAAATCCACGGTTATACACTTTCCACTGTTAAAAATCCATGTATTACACAGATCTTTGTTCATGCTAATTGTCTGACATACAAGTTGCTGCGTATGGGCTGTTACTATAGAAATGTTAATGTATTTGTGTCATAGTTGGGTCTACTGTCCGAGCCGTGCTGTTATACAAAAAAATAACGACCAATGAGATTCGAGAATTCAACCGCTCTGTGGTGTAACACATATCATCCAGGATCTGTTTCTAGATGGTGTTGTAGTGTGTCAGAAAGAATATAATTCTTTAAACACAAACAGACACTCACTTCACCGCTGAGTCTGATTCATCTCCACGCTCACCTTGTCATCCTTCACCGCCGTCTTTTTCTCCGCCGGCTCTGACGCGTTCTTCCTGTCCAGTTCTGACTCCAGTCTGCGGATCTTTTTGTGTAAAGCCTCTACTGAGGGGACATTAACTTCACCTTCAGTCTGACCCTACAACACACACACTCCATCTTTAACCTTTCTGAAGTGAAGTGACATAACTTTACATAATGACACAGCGACACTCGATTGCCTTCGGTCATCTACAAGAAAATGTAGTTGGATTCATTTTGAAATACAACTCAATCTTATAAGGAGATATATCCTAATTTCTTTACCAGAAGCCATGAAGGAGCCAAAATATATAGAGTAAAGTCTCCATTGCAGTCTTTGTGCTTGTGTTATGTAAGAAACGACTGATTTTGAATATAGCTGATTATTACTTTCTATTAGTTTGAATTAGCACTGGGATACATAACATACAATATTGATATCACGATAAATTAAGCCACGATATGTCATGATATCTTTATAAAAAGGTTATTATTAAAAAAAATGTATTCACTTATAAACTGACTGGAAGATGCTGATGTGGTGTTAAAAAGTTTTACAGATCTTTTCCTTCTTTTTAGTGTTTATTTTTTTCTATCAATGAAAATAATAATAATAATAATAATTATCAATTTGTATAGCGCTTTTTTACAATGGTACATTGTCTCAAAGCAGCTTTACAGAAATTTCATTTTTTTTTTACATTTACAAGCGACTTACTAATGAGATCACATTCACA
>JAFFST010046355.1:0-10033 GCA_022414735.1 Noturus placidus | reverse complement strand
TGTCCTATGGACAGAGTCTCCCACCTCAGTTGTAGATCTCTGCAGGTCATCCAGAGTGATCATGGGCCTCTTGGCTGCATCTCTGATCAGTCTTCTCCTTGTATGAGCTGAAAGTTTAGAGGGGTGGCCGGGTCTTGGTAGATTTGCAGTGGTCTGATACTCCTTCCATTTCAATATTATCGCTTGCACAGTGCTCCTTGGGATGTTTAAATCTTTCTGTATCCAAATCCGACTTTATACTTCTTCACAACAGTATCTCGGACCTGCCTGGTGTGTTCCTTGTTCTTCATGATGCTCTCTGTGCTTTAAACAGACCTCTGAGACTATCACAGAGCAGGTGCATTTATACGGAGACTTGATTACACACAGGTGGAACATTAGACATTTAGGTAAACATTGGATCATTCAGAGATCCTCACTGAACTGAAGTTTGCTGCACTGAAAGTAAAGGGGCTGAATAATTTTGCTCGCCCAATTTTTCAGTTTTTTATTTGTTGAAAAAGTTTGAAATATCCAATAAATTTCTTTCCACTTCATGATTGTGTCCCACCTCTTGTTGATTCTTCACAAAAAATTACAGTTTTATATCTTTATGTTTGAGGCCTGAAATGTGGCAAAAGGTCGAACAGTACAAGGGGGCCGAATACTTTCGCAAGGCACTGTAGCTATCTATCTAAAGCCAGTTTGCTAACTCATTTTTAATTCAGCTAAGAATAAGTTTATTTGTTTTGCTATTGCATGTTTTGTAGCTTGCTACAAAATGAGCTAGTTCACGAACATTAACCAGCAAATTCAACCCCAATTCTATAGCTAGTTCATTTTGTATATAGCTAATACATATTGTGTGTATAGCTAGTATGTTTCATGTATAGCGAATACATTTTGTCTATAGTTAGTATATGTTTGTCTATAGATAGTACATTTTGTATATAGCTTATATACTGTGTGGATAGTTAGTGTATTTTGTCAATAGTTAGTACATTTTGTATATAGTCACCAGGAGTTTCTGTATTAATGCGTCTACTATGCAGGTAGCACATACTCCCAAATAAATAACAAATTATACACATCTATGACTTAATTCACAAATACATTTGGCTGACAAATTCACAAAAGTGTTTTGACAAAAAATCATTAGCATATATGAATGATACGAATCGTATCTCATTAACTTCCCTATGGCAGAAAGAGGTTTTTCAGGTGTCATACTACTGATGCAGTAAATAGACATTAGACTGAAATATAACTGTAGATCTTCTTTGAACTGGGTATGATGAAACGAGGCTTAATTAAGCTACAGCATTGTAACAGAAAGCTGCTCCTAGAATTGAGGTGGTAAGAGTCTGTTCAACTCACAGACTCGTAAAGCCTAATGCGGCTCAGGGTTTCACTCAGCTCCTGGTCTTTGTGGTGGGCATCCGATTCAGCGAGATGGGCGGAGCGTTCGGCCTGCTCCGCCCTCCGCTCTGCAGCCTGCAGCTTGCCATCCAGCTCATCCAGTTTCCTCTGCTGTATGCTAGAGCCCGGACCTGTGAGGAACCATATGCACAATGACATTAGTGTGGGGATGGGACTGTATACCATCATCATTGATAACAAAACCTTAAATAGTTATACGATAAGAACTACTGGTGTAGACAATGTGACTAATTTAACTAAATAAATAAATACATAAATAAATAAATAAAAGACAGCATGACTACAATATAAAGCTGAAATAGTGGGGAGAAACCCATAAGAAGACAAGGGTGCCAATACTTTAATCTTGGTCAAAAATTTCAAGACTCTGACCAATCAGTGATCTGCACTGTTTCTAGCTCCACCCATATGTTCCTGTTCGGAATAAAAATGGTGGCCACCTCACAACTCCACTGTTCCAGGTTCAAGCCTAAACTCGGGTTATTGTCTGAATGAAGTTTCCTCCTGGTTCTCCGGTTTTCTCCCATCGCCTAAGAACATCCCGGTTTCTACAGTTCTTCACAGAAGGACTTCACAGTGTGTATGTACAGTGTGTACAGTGGATTGGGAAGAACAATCTTAAAAATAAATACCCACAAAGTATGAATGAATAAACAAAGACCCGGGTTAAAATGATTGACTGAAACAGAACTACAACCATTTTAACTGGAAATAGAGCTCCAAAGTCGGCTAAAATGACCGGATTCTGTGACCTCTTTTTCGGGTACTGTAGATCACAGCAGTACATGGCTGGTGTCGTTGGAAAGCTACTGAAGAGCTCTGTTGAGCACTTATAATATTGTTGTGTAAGCATATAATGTATAACACACGTCTGTTGTGATCCAAAGCTATCGGGCCCAGTGCTTGCTCATTATATTTAAACTCTATGGGTTGTGAAGATTGTATTAGATTCATAATCAATATAATGCTATTTCCCACAATGTGAGTCATACAATCCCACAATGCGCATTGTCAAATTTTTGCATTGCAATGCATTGTTACACCCCTAGTTTACAAGACAGCGTGCTGCCTTAGACATACAGGCCATGAGTGTTTCAAACATCTCAAGTAAATCTCAGCATCAGATTCAGCACCAGACAGGCAAAACAGCATCATGTCTAAGGATAAACAACTGCATGTCAGAAGTAGTATTCTAAAGCACACCGCCTATGTAGTTGAGTCAGATTTGAGTCAGAGCTTAAAAGTGGATTTATCAGAATAGACAAAATATATTGTGTTGTCAGTAGCATTTGTTGAGTATTTAAAACTACGCGCAGGGCATGTAAAATGTGAATTCATACACGATTTTCATTTCAAGCACTTTTGAATTAGAAATAAATGCTGAATTCAAGCACTTCAAGGACCTGTGATTAAAAACAAAAAATAAACAAATAAAAAAATATATATATACACCACTTTTCCAAAAACATTTTTGAATTTCCATACTCTTCTAGGTCAAGAGATATACGCTTTTAAATTCCACATCCCAGAAGGTATCACTGATGTTGTAGTAAAAAACAAACTAACAAACAAAAAAAAAAACACTATAACAGAACCCCCAAATGAGTCACTGAGTTCTCAAGAATCGCAAGCAATGATGAGAAAAAAGCCGTGTGATTTTACACCTTTATCTTTTTTAACTGGTTTCTTGAGCTCCTCAATGAGCGAGGCATTCTTCTCCATTTCACCCGTGTACTGCTCCACTCGCTCAGACAGCAGCTTGATCTGCTGGTCTCTCTCTTGCACCGCCTGTGGATAGCAAAACACACACACACACACACACACACACACACACACACACACACATTTAGATCTTCAGCAAAGTCAGTACAATTAAAAAAGATGACTAATTTCTAAATGATAGAAAGAGACAGATAAAAGAATAGCACTTTACAGATCAGTGATAAAAATGTTAAATACCCCTAAAGTATGATTGAATAAACAAAGTGGGGGAAAATGATCGACTGAAACATAATGAGCTCCGTTACTAGCGCCTGAGGTGTCATTTTAATTGGAAATAGAGCTCCAAAGTCGGCTAAACTACCGGTTTTCCATGACCTCTTTTTCAGGCACTGTAGATCACTGTTGTTCGAAAGCTAGTGAAGCGCTTATTTTAGCTGTTATCATATGGTTGTGTAAGCACCACAACATGCATCTTTAACATCATAACAATTAGATAGTAGTTACGTAAGGAATAAAACACTTGGGGTTTTGCTGTTGTAGGAAAATAATCAACGACAGGAAGGTGAGATGACGCAGAGTTACCATGATGACCATAAAGTTGATTATTTTCTTATAAAAGAAAATCATGAAGTGTTTATTACTCAAATACCAGTTTTCTAACATAAAAAAAGTTTAATAAACAACACTGTACTTTTTATCCTTTTATAGTAAAGTTAATTTAACGCTGTGGAATGTCCGCAAAAACTACAGTCGTTCCCTCACCAGCCTTTCTCTTTTCTCTCTCTTGACAATAATAATAAAACAATTAAAAGGTAGCTTGCCATGTTACAGAGAAACCGCAAAGCACAGAAATGTGAACTTAGTCACTGTTAAAAAGTGCAACACTGGAGACTCCTTCCATAAATGCTCCATAAATGTCTGTTGTACGAGTCCCTGTGAATGAGCTGTTGCTATAGAAACGATAATGCATTACAACAAGCGCATTAATATAAAAATAATCTGCACTACTGTCAAAGCTGCTGTTACAGAAAATTCATCATCACCTCCTGACCAAACCAGAATCTCGAGTTTGACAGCAGGGTGGTATAATTTCTTTTTATAAATCATTGGCTACTTATAACTGATCTGCAAAATGCACGTTGATGCAAACAACACAGTATAGGAGGGGAGTATAATTTAATAAAAATAAATAAAAATGAATAAATAAATGAAGTTAAGGGGATAGAAGTGATAAAGGAGAACTCAAATACAGCTACAAAGACGATCCAGGTCAAACAAAAGGTACTTACAGCACACAGTTCATAAACGATCTGCGTCACGTAAGTATCAAGCCACAAAGGGAAAGAACAAAAAGCGTGAAGGCGTGAAACAACTGAAGAGGAAAGAAAACAACAGAAGATGGACAGACTTCCTGAACTACACAAACACACACTAAGAAAGCGACAGAGTCGTTTTAGTCGGAGCTGAATGTACCGAGTAGGAAAAGCTGCCGCTCAGCTGTTTACATGCACACTTTCTTTCTGTGTATTGTAGGAAAAACCTAACATTATCTCTCTTGATGTTGCTCAGTTTTGAACCCACCGCATTTAATCCTTTTCTAATCATCATCATCATCTCATTTGTAAAGTGTTTAGAATTGGCACGCCATTGTAGCACTATTTAATCTTTTTCGGGTGAAAATCGTCCTTCTTTTGTCCTTCTCTCCATAAACCAAAAGAAACGTTTGGACTATGTTAGGGCAAAATAATTTTTCAGTGACATCCCTAAAACAATATTGAACATATACTGAAAGATTTTTTCACATTAATTAACTTGAAGGGGGCCGCATGAAAATCTCCACTCAAGATGAGAGGGAGAGGCGGGGCGTTTAGGCTGGGTCGATTAATAATAACAACAATAATAATAATAATAATAATAATAATAATAATATTCTGTGATAAACATCACTGGACATCGTGGCATATCGTGTATGGACTACTGTATATACAGTAGAAAAATGTCAAAAGTTGACCATGACGGGTCTCCCCAGTCTGATGCACGTATTTACTGCATACACTTCCTGCTATTTAAATTCCAAACCATGAGCCATGTACGAGATTCTTTCCCTAAAGTAGGTTTGGTGAACCCAAAAGGCCCGTAACGTGACAGAGATCTGCTCAGGACCTGCTGCAATGCAATGATGTTGCTTTTGTCTGAATCCATCTGAGCCGCACGTAGCTTCTCTCTAAGGTCCCGAATCATCTGCTGGTACTCCAGGATTTCAGCATCTTTCCCTGATAACACACTCTATACACACACACACACACACACACACACACACACACACGTGAGGAATAGTTTCTACTGGCACAAATTGCAAAATTCGCACAATTAATCTGTCAACATTTAGTTTCACCAAAATGTGTTCTTTGAGATCTTCTGGCAGACACACACACACACACACAACACACACAAAACACACACTCACAGGGAAAAACCAAACAGAAACATGTGTAAGTGTCAGACTCTCTTACTGTAAACAAGGATCATGCTCACACTGATTAATGTAGACAGATGAAATTTATCCTGATTACATGCTGCAGGGCCTCACTTGGTCATGTGAAATGATTAACAATGTGAAAACTGAAGCAACCATCATGCTGAACCACACACAGATGAACACACACAATTCAACAGGAAACTTTCTGACTCTTATGCTGTGTTCGTGGTGTCTTGGTGTACATGATAATGTACAATCCATAATAACGGCATTTTCAACCTCGGCATGCTTGAAATGTGTGGAAAACTCCCCATTTGTATGAGCATGTAAAGCTCATAAAAAGCTATTATAACCACACTTTTACAGTTACAGGCCTGAGTGGCTGCTGGTGCTGTTCCGCTTTAGGGAACTTCAAACATTCATGTAATATTTTGGACTGAAACATACATTCTTACCCTCCACTCTTCCACTTTAGCATTGACTGCAGCAATCACTGGATCGTCCTCCTCAGCCCGAGCCTGAATCTGCTGTGTCAGCTCTCTCACCTACACACACACACACAAAAATAACAGTCAAAACAATGAGCATAAATGATTTACGCAAGTTTTATCCCGGACAGGTTGTAGATCCCATAGATGATAAAACTCTAATTTATAGTTTAATTAAAAATAAAAAAATATATAGAAAAAGTAAGAAAAATAACCTGCAGCATGGCCTGGTCTCTCTCTCTCCTCAGCTGGTCCATGAATCCGTCCGTCTGCTGCACCGCCACCTTCATCTTGTTGTACTCGTCCGTCATCTTCTCCATCTCTCTCACAGACTCCTCCAGGTTCTTCTGCAGGTTCTCCAGCTCGCTCTTCAGCTGAGAGTTCTCATCCTCCGAGCGCTGCGGAAATCAAAGTGGTGAGATACAAAATCGTTACCTGATACCTGATCTGTGCCGAGTTATGGATTCTGATTGATCGGAAGGTGTTGATTCGTTTTCTATAAGGGAAGCTCTGAAAGTAGTTCCAGCTATAAATCAAATTGCAGGTTTAAATGAATGCACTCGTTCTAATATGTTATCGTTTCCATAGTACACGCACCTTTGGTGCATAGCCACCTAATAATCCCACAGTGAAGTGAATTATCAGACCAACTATCCATCTATACACCTAAACCTTTTATTATATATAAATTTTACAAAGAAAGTGAAAGTGTGAAAGCTAACACGTGTGTCATCCGTGAAGTGAAGCCACCCAACCGAATCTTTTGCTGCTCATGCACAGTAACACACTCAGAGGAAAGCACTATCTGCCCTCTTCTTCATATAGGAGCTTACAGACGCCCAGATAATCACTGTGAATAACAGCAGTGAAAGAGTGTATGCCCCTCCCACTCAGCACGGCCTATTTTGGCTGACCTGCCAACTCTCCCAGTACTGGTCGGCCTGCTGGTTGGCTTTGTTGAGTTTCTTCTGAGCCTCACTCCTCTCGTCCCGGCTCTGGTGTGAGTCTTTCTGCTCCAGCTCCTTCCTGTAGAACTCAACATCCTGCTGGAGCTGCTCATTCTGCAGACAGGGGGGGGGGGGGGGATGTTCAGCATGAGTGTTCTGAAGATAAATCAGATTCCTGTTATGAAGCTCTCTGTGTGTGTGTGTGTGTGTGTGTGTGTGTGTGTGTGTGTAGCCTTGGTTCAACTCAATCTTGTATTTCTTACCTTCTTTTTAAACTGCTTTATCTTGCAGGTATGACCAAAGACAGCAAAAGTGGGAAAAAAGAAAGCAAAAGACGTGCAGGAGAACGAAAAGAGAAGAGACATGATCAAACAGAAACAGATGAAACAGATAAAGAGCTGGATTAAAGATGGAGATGAAGTGGTAGAAACAACCCATGACCAAAGCACCAGTCACATCATATATCCTGCTAATGTTACACAAACACAATTAGATGCAACTAGTCTTTTTCCCCCCACTAACTGCTTTCTAAACATCATTTATAAACTCCAGATTTTTTCGTTTTTTTGATACACTCGTTTTTTTCCAGGCTATTATTTGGAATTCTGGACATGTGTCACATTTTATCCAGTCCTATCACAGTTCAAGTTTAAAAAAAAATCATTCCGTGTCGGTCGCTTCTTGACATCTGCGATTTGTGATGAGTACAATATTGATGAAAGATCAACAGTCAGGGCATGCGATGCACACTCTGTAGTTTTCGAACACGTTGCGAACCGTGACTTGATGTGGTTCTTGTGTGAGCTGGCACACGTGTGCCGTTATTAAAAACTGAAAAAATATACGAGGAGGTGTTACGGTTTGACATTTTTACAGTATGACACGCTAGTTTAAAAAAATCATGCTTTTGCAACTATTATTAATTGTTCAATAAAAAAAATCAGACATACAATCTCTGCATATATATATAAAAAAAACTACATGAAACAAAATATCTTATTAGAAAGATATTTTTGAGAAGTGCTGAGGTAACAGAATGATCATACAATTCAGGAAATAAATCCAGGTTTAGGATTATTTTCCATTGTCCTGTGCACATTATGTTTCACTATTTCAGGAGCTCAGAGTAAATGTCTTTATAACATGGGAATGCGTTCACTGTTGCATGCTTGTGGACAGGAATGTGTGTGTGTGTACCTCTCTTTTCATCCTTCGGTTCTCATCTTCAGCCTCCTCCACTCGCCGTGACAGCTAGTGCATTCAAATTACATTCAATTAAACAATAATATTACTCCATGTACTGCACATTAAATAATAGACAGACAGACTGATACTTAGAAAGACAGACAGATAAAGGGACAGAGAGGGAGACAGAGACGAACAGACAAACAGACAGATACATAGACTGAGAGACAGACATGCAGGTAGATGGGTAGATGGACAGATAGAAAGAAAGAGACAGACAGGTAGATGAATGGATAGATAGATATTATATAGATAGACAGACAGAGAGGTAGATAGACAGATAAACAGCTAGAAGGACTGACAGACAGACATATATACAGTATTCTCCACTAATGTTGGCACCCTTGGTAAACATGAGCAAAATAGAAGCTGTAAAAATTTGTCTTTACTGTTTAACCTTTTGATTTTTGTTAAAAAATAAATAAAAATCACAAGAATACTCTGCTTTCATGGATAACAGATTTACAAAAAAAACTTTGTTAAATATAGGTGTGCTACAATTATTGGCACCCCTATGAATTTGTATGAGGAAAAATATATTTGAAGTATATTCCCATTGATATTATGCTTCTTTTTTTCTACTACACCTGGGTGACTAGGAACAAGAAATCGTTCAATCATAACTTCCTGTTTCATAGGGGTATAAATATGAAATAAAATTCCCTTAGTCATTCATAACAATGGGTAAGACCAAGGAATATACCTGTGATGTGCATCAAAAGGTTGTTTTGGCACACACAGAGAGGCAGCCATATCGAAAAGTACCTCATGCCCACGGTTAAATATGGTGGTGGCTCTTTAATGTTTAGGTCTGTTTTTCTGCCAGAGGACATGGACATATTGTTAGGATACATGGCATCATGGACTATCAAATATCAACAGATATTAAATGAAAACCTGACTGCCTCTGCCAGAAAGCTTAAAATGGGCCATGGTTGGATCTTCCAGCAGAACAATGATCCAGAACATACATCAAAATCAACAAAACCACAAAATCAAGGTCTTGCCATGGCCATCCCAGTCCCCTGAGTTGAAACCCATATAAAACCTGTGGAGTGAACTGAAGAGGAGAGTCCACCAGCATGGACTTTGAAATTTGAAGGATCTGGAGAGATTCTGTATGGAGGAATGGTTTCAGATTCATTGCCACATATTCCCCAACCTCATCAGACATTATAGGAGAAGACTCAGATGTTATTTTGGCAAAGGGAGGTAACAAAATATATTGACTAAAAGGGTGCCAATAATTGTTGGGCACCTATATTTAACAAAAGTATATTTTTTTATAAATCTGTTTTGTTCACAACAATTTATATATATACATATATATACACATACATATATACATACACACACATATATACACATACATACATGTACACATATACATACATATATACACACACACATATATATATATATATATATATATATATATATACACACACACGCACACACACATTTATATATATACACACACACACATATACATATATACATACACATACACACATATATACATATACATACATATATACACACACACACACACACGTATACATATACAAACATATATACATACACATACATATATATACACATATATACACACACACACACACACATATACATATACATACAGTGCCTTGCGAAAGTATTTGGCCCCCTTGAACTGTTCGACCTTTTGCCACATTTCAGACCTCAAACATAAAGATGTAAAACTGTAATTTTTT
>JAFFST010046354.1:14582-47334 GCA_022414735.1 Noturus placidus | reverse complement strand
CAGCTGTAATCGCAGCAAAAGGTGGCGCTACAAAGTATTAACTTAAGGGGGCTGAATAATTTTGCCCGCCCAATTTTTCAGTTTTTTATTTGTTGAAAAAGTTTGAAATAAATTTCGTTCCACTTCATCATTGTGTCCCACCTGTTGTTGATTCTTCACAAAAAAAAGTTACAGTTTTATATCTTTATGTTTGAGGACTGAAATGTGGCAAAAGGTCGAACAGTTCAAGGGGGCCGAATACTTTCGCAAGGCACTGTAGGTACAAATGCCTAACTTTATTTGCAGACAGACACAGGCTCAGGGGGCCCAAATAAGAAGCCCAACCACAAGTGTGACCTGACTTGAACTAATGCTCCAGCACCTAAGGAAGAAAAACAGGGCACTAATCAATCTGGGGAAATGAAAAAAATACAGGAGTATGGTTGAGACAGGAAATGGAGGGAGACAACAGAGGAAGAAGTTATGCAACGACAGTCAGGATGCCTTCTAGTGGCCAAAGGTGGAATTGCCCCAGGTGACATGACAATAAATCCTACAAACATTCTGCAAACTGCTTGTTCTTCAGAGATCATGCTAATGAGTATCTTGGACAAACACAGATAAAAAATTCTCCACTTAGTGGTGGAAGCATAACTAAGGAAAAAATGAAAGCATTGGAATACTTTCTGAATGCATTTATTCTCCTGAATGTTTAAGCCCCTTCCTTGTACAGTTTTAAATTAATATTAATTTCCCTTTTACTTAAATTGAGATTAGTACTAAGATCAGTAGTTTCTTATAATAAGGTTAATACAGATTTTAAGGATGAAGATATCTTTATTGAACTTTTACAAGTAACAGTTACCAAACTAAATATGGTAAAAGAAACATGAAAGCAACAATAGGGCAATTGTCTCTTTTATTTTAAAAAAAGGGAGAGAAAAAAAGTAATCAATAATTAAAAACAATTCATGTACTAACACAAAACAGCAAATCTTTTACACACACAAAACAGTTCATTTTCATCAATTTCTGGTACATCTGTAATATAACAACCACTGGAATATCATGCTCGGAAAGTCTGACAACCTCTTGTGAGAAAAGAGAATCTTAAATCTTTTGCATTACATCAAAGTTAAAATGATTTCCAAGATGTTTTTATTTCTCTTATCTAATGAACATTTTTCTAACTGATTCTTTGTACGTAAGAAACCATTATGTCTTTTCTATAGAGTGTCAGAAAGAAATAGTCACTATGGGAGTAATAATAATAATAATAATAATAATAATAGTCCCTTAAAGTTGACGGTAATAATAGTAATACTATTAGCATTACATAAATTCCAGTTTAAGAAAAGACAAGGGTTAACAAGGGCAATCATAATCGATTATTTACTCTTAGGGTCAGTGTTTAGGAACAAGGTTTTAAATTGAAGGCTAAAAGAACTGTACAGTTGGACAGCTTGAATGGGCATAAAGAATGGAAATCACCTTTTGAAGTAGGGCCACCTCTTTTACTTGTCACACCATATCAGATATTTAGGAAATGTCCACATTTTGCATTTCCTACAGTCAGAAAAAGAGAAGCTAAGAAACTTTGATTTTGTTTTTTTCCTGAGCATTGATCTGTTCCTCTCGTCGTTCCTCTCGCTCAGGTCGGTCATCGCTCTGGCGTGCGATCAGGAGGCGGCAGGTGAGTAGGATGCCAAACACCAGTGCATGGGCATAGCGTTTCAGAGGATCACCAACTAGCTGGTGAAAGAAGAGCACAGCAAGCATGACCAGCAAGAGCAGGAAGTTTGCCACATCCTTCGGTTTCCCAGGCACAAGTGTCAGGACCACACCGCACGCCACTTCGACAGTGCCGATGATCTTACGCAGAAGCACTGAGGTGATGCCCAGCTTCTTCAGGCCTGGCAGAGCCTTTGCATAACTCTTATATGCCCTTTTCTGAAAGGTGAACAGAAACACTGAATTTAACAACAGGAGCAGAAAAGCAGCATGAAGATGACATCCATTCTACAGCTGGGTGCTGCTGAAATATACTGATTTACTGAAATCGTAAAATAATCACAATTCAACCTGTTTTTCCAAACAGGTCAGAGCTGCACTGGTAATAAAATATTAGTAATAGAAAAACATTTTGCTCCTGTGAATGGAAGGATCCAAGCTGCAAATCCCAAGACAGGGATAATCAGAAAAGCACATAAAGGACCACAACCGGGCCAAATCCCTTAGCCTCAACTTCACCATCCTTTCCAGACTGGAGTCCACTTCCTCTCAGAAATGGGGTCCAGATTTTAATTTTAACTCTCTTGACTGACTTTTATGTGCAGAAAGCTACTGTTTATTACACAATAGCATAATGTTAGCCTGGAGCATGACTAATGTGCAAAATGATAACTCGCAGTTTAGTCAGCAATCAACCATATATATATATATATATATATATATATATATATATATATATATATAAAGGATCATTAATACACTATAATATACACCTGTCAGTTAAGTATCTCAAATATTATTGACATTGTAATGTCATCCGAGTCGTTTCAGAGGCACCTGCAGGTGCACCATAGAATTTACTCGAAGGCGCCGCCATTGCAGACGTTACATTTACAACCCAGAAGGTAGACGCAGTGGGACTGCAGCTAAATACAACCCAATAATAATGAACATCATGAAAGTTCACCAATGATAGAGTCAGATATAACTGACACATATATAATGACACTGAGCTGGAGGATGTAGCTCCTGAGGTAACAAAGCACACAAAGCACAATGTCATACAATAGCTTGGTCCCCATCCCGCACAGGTCCGTGTGTGAACACGTCAGTACTGTAAAGGGGTTCCGCAGGCTGCACTGTCCAGGGTGAAGCCGGTATGTCTTTTAAAATGTTAACTAGTCAGGTCTTTATCGTGTCAGTTATGTTGTATAGTTTGACTGTAGATCATTCTAAATGCAGTTCTGGGATTTCCCTCTAGGGTGTAGATTATACAGCTAAGCAGTAATAAAAAAAATAATGAAAGCCCTGATCTGTCACCAACCAAAGCACACATATGATGTAATATAATATAATATAACCTAATGGTGTCTTAAGACAAAAAAGACTGCGGAAAGACAGAATTAGAGGCGGGTGATTTGGGGTCCAGGTGCAGCAGCTGCATTTGATCAAAGACACACTCACCATTTCACTGTAGGCATCTTTGCTTAACCGCGGTGTAAGTTTAATCGTTCCCATGAAGACAAAAAAGAGGCCTAGTGCAAAAGAAAGAGCGACGATGGTTATTGTCCTCGGCGAGGCCATATTCGGTGAAGACTGCCAAAAGTCCAGCTCTGTGCAACATCCGTCGTGCTCGTTATCCTCCGTGTCCTCGTGAAGATGCTGAGGGGGAGGGGCTATCTGAAATCAAACATGGCGGCACGCCATCTCGGCCTCACTGAATCCCGCCTAGAGGGTCACATCGACTAGACTGGAAAATCTGGAGGTCGACCAATGAAACCGTTCACACGAGATTTTGTAAAGCTTTGAATAATATGGTGAATGTGGTATCCATTTTGTGTGGTGTGTAAGGATAATTGAACTATAATTATATATAGTTTAGGTGGTGAATTTACCACCAACTGCAAAAAAAATATATTTTTTAAATTGATTCTAATACTTGGCCATGTAACTGGTCATCTAGTAAACTTAACAAACTAAAGGTAATTTAAATAAATAAATAAAGGTCTTTAAGATGATGAGAGGGATTTGCCAAATGTGACATGGAAAGGGAAAGTCAATGAGGATGGGTGAAATACAGCATTGAATACATTAATCCCAGACCAGGACCTGTGAACCGGTATTGAATTGCCCTTAACATATTCTCTATAAAAAAAAAAAAAGCTCATGAGCTAGGCAGACTTAAGGCTAGCTTTGAGGGAGTATTATAGCTGAATCCCAAATCCCTTACTATTGGGCAAGTCATTATTTCCCGTACAGGTTGGCAATACTTATGGCTGTTCTGAGCTCTTGAGACATTTGAAGAACTGTCCTTATTTTAAAATAAAATGTTGGCCTATAGGTATTAGGAATGTAACTGAATATAAATACATTTTTCAGGATGCACAGATCATTCTGTTCTAAATACAGATACAAACAAGAGGTTCAGTTCTCTGTACGAAAGCTTGCATTTACCTTATCAGTAAATGCTTTGAATAATAATAATAATAATAATAATAATAATAATAATAATAATAATAATTAATACATTTAGCGTATGTCTTTTGTTCACATAGGCTATAATAACAGCAGTGTAAAACATAAATAATTAATGTAAATAGTTTGCCACACCAGCAACTCACAAAGCTGGCAAACAGCTCGACCTCATCCTCACACGTAACTGCACCATACACAATCTTCTCATTACTCCTCTCCATACCTCTGACCATTTCTTTATCCAGTTTTCTGTTTCTCTCCCCTCACCCACTTCACTGTCTCTTTATCTTCACCCTCTATCTCCTTTCATCACAATCTTCGCTCCCTTTCCTCCTCACACTTCTCCTCTGTTGTCACAACTTTACTTCCCTCTGATAGCCACCTCTCCTTACTGGACTTAAACACCTCAACTGACATGCTATGTTCCACTCTAACATCTTATCTTGACAGCATCTGCCCGCTAACCTCCAGACCTGTTCGCACATCACCCTCTAGCCCTTGGCTCTCAGAAGCTCTGCGTAACAACCGGACCATACTAAGACTGACCTAACTGTAAGAGTCCACTCACTGGTCCAGCGATGGTATCCTATGACGTGGTAGAAGGATTCTCACATGATCCTGTCGTTTTGAAGCGATGTGAATACATTTATATTTGCCATTCCAATTCTGCTTGAATCTCTTAAATTAAATCTGACTCCAATTGGTAAAACCTCAATGTTGGATTTATTTCTTAGTTATTTGTATTTTGATTCTTTTGATCTTCTATAATTGTTTAATTCTAGTTTATTCTATACTTTAAATTGTGCTCGTTCATTTGCATTCCATGTCGAGTCTCGCGCGGGTCGTGTGCACAGATCTCATTGTCACAAACTCACCAATCTTTGTCATTAGCCAGAGGTAACTGACTAATACTATTTAGGCGACCACCCCATGCTTACCCTTTCCTAAATAGTACTTTATTTAGTCCCCTTAGATAGTAACACTTATTTATTACACTTATTTATAGTATCTCTAGTCAGAGGTCATGACCACTAAAATCTACAGAGATAGACCAATAATATCTAAGTAAAATTAGCTTTAAACAATCAAGCCATAGCTTTCCTATGTACAGGTTAACTTGATAAAGGTAACAATAACCATAGGGTTAGACTTCCCCCTATTTAGGCTTGGTCGATCAACTTACTGTTGTCCTAAATGGGTATTTCATATCGAGCCTGTACACACTAAGTACAATTAACTAGAGCCAAGTCATTACCCTGGTCTCTTAGTTCCCTTACTTAGTAACATTTAATTACAATAAAATTATTTCTAGCCAGGGGTCATAACCACTAAAATCTACAAAGATAGACCAATAATATCTGAGTAAAATTAGTTTTATATAATCATGCCATAGTTTTCTACATACACATTAGCTAGAAGAATATTACAGTAATCAGAGGTTTAGACTTCATCCTATTTAGACTTGGTCAATCAACTTTATGTTGTCCTAAACGGAAATTTTCTGTCGAGCCTGAACATTCTAAATACAATCAACATTACATTACAATCGAATCCAAAACATAATAATACAACATAAGAGAGATAACACATTCCTGGTAGGGAAAACTACACACAGTGATCGTGTGGGAGCTCTGTCTACAGATTCCCCGAATCTTTGGCCAGCTCTCCCCTAAATACCCAGATGCTCTGTGGGTCCACTAAAAGGTGCTGTTTGTGATTATAATCTGATGTCTGTGGAAGGCTGTACCTTATTTACATACAGGAGGCAATTTGAGTGAGGGACCGTGGGAGGGTATGCCTTTAACGGCATGTAATATTTTTATTTGAACTGCTGTTGAGGGAATGAGATGATATTTTCCAGTCACACTGAGACCTTTTCGCATTAAAAAGTCAACATGTTATTCGCATTACTACATGTTACGCAATGCATATAGACTTTGGGTATGTTTATGGTGATCTTGACACAGAGAAAGAGAAGGGTGTGGAGAGAGGACGTGAGGATCTTCCAGGCTCCACTCAGCATGATGTACTATCTCAGGTGTGGATGCTAATTCTGTGCTAGAAAGATTGAGTGTTCGTTCTCAAAGTAGTCCTTTGTCCTCAGAGAATAGTTCTCTCTAGGTTCAGACATCTTGGCACCAGCCTTACACTAACAATTACCAAACACTTCTATCCTTTTTTTCCCATAGCATCTGCACTGCAAAAGCCACATACTACAAAGAGAAGATTGGCAGTTCTCCCAACACCAGCACTCTTTTCAAAACCTTTTTTTCTCTTCTCTGTCCCCCTCCTCCCCCTTCCCTACCTCTCTCACTGCAGATGACTATGCCACTTTCTTTTCCAACAAGGTTACATTAATCTGGAACCAGTTCTCAACCATAGACATGCATAGACCGGCTCCTCCTCCATGTAACTCCCAACTGGCTTTCTTCTCTCCCCTCTCAGAGATTGATGTCTCAAAACTGCTCTTCTTCATCCCACAACCTGACCTCTTGACCTTATCCCTTCTCACCTTCTTTAGTCCATCTCTCCCACACTATTTCCTGCACTCACACACATCTGTAACACATCCCTCTCTACTGGAACATACCCTACTGCATTTAAGCAGGCCTGGATTACCCCACTGCTTAAAAAAAATCACTTAACCCTGCTGTGGTTGACAACTACAGACCAATTTTCTCACACAGAATAACCTCCTGGACACCAAGCAGTCGGGCTTCAAGAGCAATCACTCCAGGGAGACTGCTCTTCTTTCAGTCACTGAAGCCATCTGTCCTCAGCCTACTCCTGTCAACTCTCTCCTGCCTGGGCATCACCGGAACGGCTCTGTGCTGGGTGGAATCCTATTGCTCAGACAGATCCTTCAAGGTATTGTGGATGAGGGTTATTTCTGAAACTCAGAAACTCACAACTGGCGTTCCGCATGGGTCAGTTCTGGGTTCACTGCTCTTTTCTCTCAACACTACATCTCTGGGACAGGTGATTGAGTCTCATCACTTCTCATATCATTGCTATACTGATGACACCCAGCTCTATTTGTCTTTCGAGCCTGACGACCAATCCATCTCTGCACGAATGTCTGCTTGCCTGTTGGACATCACGGTCTGGATGAGGGAACATCACTTTAAACTCAGCCTAGCAAAATCTGAGCTTCTCATCATCCCAGCCTGCCCCTCAATCAACCACAACCTCACTGTACAGCTCGGCTCAACGACACTCAAGATGATTCAAAATGCAGCAGCATGCTTCATCTTCAACCAGCCATGTCACACCCCTCTTCATCTCATTCCACTGGCTTCCTGTAGCCGCCCGGATCAAATTCAAGGCCTTGATTCTCACCTACAAGACCTTGTCTGGAACAGCACCCTCATACCTCAACTCTCTCCTGTAGACTTACATTCCCTCACGCAATCTGCGATCAATGAATGCATCGCTTAGTAGTACCTACTCAGTGTGGCTCAAGGTCCCTTTCAAGAACCTTCAAACTAACTGTTCCTCAGGGTGGAATGAACTTCCAACCTTAATCCGGACTGCAGATTCACTCACCATCTTCAAGAAACGGCCCACCTCTTCCAACAACACCTAACCAACTCATAAAAAAACAGGCACTTACACCTCTACTCTGCGCACTTTCCTTCTTCTGGTATTCAATTAACGGATCTTGTATGGTAGCACTACTTGTATTGTTCTTGTTGATATCGTTTGCTTATATTTTCTCATTTGTAATGGATAAAAGATCTGCCAAATGAATAAAGGTAAATGTAAATCATAAAAATAGATAAACCATATTAATCAAGTAAATAAACCATCATAACAAGCAACCCACTATACACCCTAAACAGGTGTTTGCGAGAATTTAGATGTTTGTGTTTCTGTTATATCTACATATAACAAAAATAATATGAATAATGTGTTAAAATGAAAAGAGTGTGTTTTTTAGCAGGTTAGAAGTTATTTATGTCAAAGAATGTTAGAAAACATGATGTAAAGTATTAGTTGGATAATTTATGTCACCAAATTGCCACCAAAACATACATTTAACAAGTTGACAGCAGAAGAAAGCATACATTTTAATTATAATTCACGAAATTTTTACAATTTACAATTCAACTTTACTGATTAAAAAAAAGCAAAATAACAATGCAATAACAGCAATAAATTATATTACTAGTTCTATAAAAAATACTTTTTCATTTTTTTTTGTAATAAAAGCAGATTATCCAGGGTTTCATAATGTATATGCTAAAAAGATGAGCCTGATGAATATGCCGATCTGGAAATCCATGTCTTCATGAAAATGCCTAAAGATGTTGGTTTTGTGGTCCAGTCCCTTCATGAAATGTTCTGCACAGGTCTGTGTGATCAGTGTCATCTGCCAACTCATTTCCAGTCCTCTCATTGTTCTGGCACCAAACTCTGATCCTGTCTGGCTTTTAGAGCCAAAATGGCTTTCTTGTAAAGATCTACCAGAAACATGCAAATTAAGTGATTTAGTCTGCTGAGATTCTAGATCAGAGCTGCTCAGCTGCTCAGTACTTTACTTGTGTGGTGGTCTAGGAAAATTCATTGAATATCAATTTGGATGGATTATGGCATACAGCCAAAATGAGGTTAGAAATAAGGTTTTGACAAGCATACTTTAACCTCTAATTTAAGAAAACACAAGCATATATATCAACAAATGACATAACATTAAAATAATTTTTCAAAATTATGTTTTGATCAACTTGTTGGATAGCTATGTGATATAGCACAAATGTCATAAAACAAGAAACAGCGGACAAAGTTTTAAGTAAATAATTCTTTATATATAGTCCCTCCAAAAATACTAAATAAATGTCTCCTCAAAGAAAACCTCACCATGTCAACAATTACACAATTCATTTTGTAACCCATTTATGTAGAGTATGCTCAAGTAAAATAAAAATTGGTGGTTTTGCAATGACAATACATAGAGGTAATCAATCAATGCAGCAAGTAAACGTAACTAACTAGAACTAAAAAACTAGATCCCAATGATTATCTATAGTATCGGTGACTATGTTTTTTTACTCTATGAGACGATATACACATTATAATACCTTCAGACTACCACTAAGTGTGGTAGCTACTGTTGAGTACTTGTCCATGATCATTTCTGTGCAGTGAGGGTGAGGCAAGAGAGGAGAACCAGGAGAGCGCACCAAGGTCCGCTACAAAAATTTTAGCTGTAAATAGATCTCCAAAGTTGGCTAAAATCCCTGAATTCCACAGCCTCATTCTCGAGCAATGACATTAGCAGGGCTAGTGTAATTTGAAAGCTACTGAAGAGCTCTTTCTAATGGCGAGCGTCAGTTGTTGTGATCCAGAACTATCAGGTTTCACGATTGTTTCATGTGCAGATGATTAAAGCTTTGGTCATGGTACAGTTTCACCATGAAAGAACGCAATCACGTGACCAGCATGATTTATTATTTGCATTTTAAAAAAATACAGATTTAAGGTGCATAGCACCACCTAGTGTGCTGAAATACATTAGTGGTCATTGACATGAATTATGCTTTTGTCCAGTGCAGTGAAAATTCAGTGAGACTTACCGAAAGTGGCGGAGAGATCAGCAGGCTGTCTATAATTTACAGGGATTTCTTCTGTGTTTATCCTGTTCTTTCGCTTTCCTTTCACCACTTTTTTCTTTTTCTTGTTTTGTCCATTACCTGCTGTAGCAGTGTATCAAAATGAAGTCAGCCCATCATGCCTATTATCTACTTTTTTAATTTTTCCAAAAGTGGTATTTTGAGCAGAATACCTTTAGAGGGTTTGGATTCCTGTGACTCTGGATTATCCACAGTCTCGACTTTTGCTTTGGGCTTCAGCCTCCCACTTTGTTGTGGCAACAGGTCATGACTGACCTTCTCCTTTTGACTGTTAGCATCCTGGTCTGCCTCTTCTTCTTCCTGCTCTTTATCTACTTCTTTATTTTTACTCCCGTTTTTCACACTTATTGCTTTGATCTTAACTTTCAACTTCTTTTTCTTCAATTTATTTTGAAAGGAATTCTCCTATAAGCAGATTGTAGTCTAGTTAAAGCAAGCAAAAAATACCCTACATACAAAACTCTGTTGTTTTTTGTGTGTGTGTGTGTGTGTGTGTGTGTGTGTGTGTGTGTGTTTAACTGTTTAATTTACCTTAATAATAATTGGTTGTAGATGGCTCCTGCTTTTCTGTTCTTCCTCCAGAGGGCACTGTGCTTGGTGAATGTCTGGTTTACTGGCTTTAAGCCTGCAGATGCCAACACTTATTACACACTACAAAAAATGCCACCTTAATGAAATTTTGAAATTATCTTGAATATAGTCACATGTATCTAGTATTTCCTATTTTAACATGGCAATAAATCCAAAATATGATTATTAAATTCAGATTATTAATTTTATATAATTAGATAATTTGGCTTCATATTTAGGGTGCACAGTGGCTTAGTGGTTAGTACAGTCGCCTCGGGTTAGGGATTCGATTTCCGCCACTGCCATATGTCCAAAGTGTCCACTGTGTATGAACAGGTGTGTGTATGTGTATGTGATTGTGTCCTGCGATGCATTGGCACCCCATCCAGGGTGTACCCTACCTTGTGCCCCGTACTCCCTGGGATCGGCTCCAGGTTCCCCATGACCCAGTAGGATAAGCGGTATAGAAAATGTATGGATGGATGGCTTTGTATTTATCAGCCAATTGAACAGGACTCTTTAAGAAGCAAAAGTGGTGCTGTGGCGTAGCTGGTTAAAGTGCCTAACTAGTAAGCACGAGATCATGGATTCAAATCCCTACCTACACAAGATTCGTGTCTCTGATACCTTGGTGTTCATATCACACAGAACCTGTCAAGGTTCTGGCACATCAACACCCTGGTGAAGAAGGCCTGTGGGTGTCTTTACTGCCTTAGATTCTTAAAGGACTTTAAACTTCCCTCTAAGGTGCTAAGGAACTTTTTTACCTGCACCATCAAGTGCATCCTGAAGGGAAGCATTACAGTCTGGTTGGGGAACAGCACCAAGCAGGATAGGTGAAATCAGCTGAGCACGCCATCTATACTGACTTTCCTGACCTGCAGTCAATCTACAGCAAGCAAGGCCAGGAAGATAGTCAAGGACCTCAGCCATCCGAACCATGGACTGTTGTCTATGTTGTGGTCAGGGAAGCGGTACCGCTCCCTGAAGGCCAACACAGAGAGAATGAGGACGAGGTTCTTCTCACAGGCCGTTCAGGCAATGAACCAGAACAAGACCTTGGATTTATTTGCACAACACCCAAACCCCCTACATTCCTGTTAGCATACCCATGTTACCCCAGATTTTTTAATCTTTATTATACATGTTAACAATTTCACTGAAACTACCTCAGCACTGCATTGCACATACAATCGGACATATCTGCACTTTATTTCAAATATAGTCCGAACTGTTACTGCTATTTATCTTTTTATATCCTTTATATTCTATTTTTTAGAATTTACATTTTCTACTTGTATACAGGTAAACTTAACAAGTAAACTCTAGTTTATGTAAATTCTATTTTTGTGTCACAGTCAATCATAAAAAAAAAAACACATTCCACTGCATGTAGTACTGCGCATGGTTGTGTGTGTCACCAATAAATGTTTAAGTTGAGACTATTTCATGGATTTTTAAACACAAAGGCACCTTTCAACTTTGTTTTTCTTCTGAATATTTTCCGCCTTCCCTTTCCTTTCTCTCTCCCCTGGTCCTGGTGGCCTTCCACCATCTCTGACTACACGGGCACAGAGATCTGGGTAGTCCAGGCACACAGCCCCTAGTAACCATCTGAGGCCTCGCAATGTCTTCCTGTCTGACCATCGCCGCAGGTCCATTAAGGCAGAGCATGGCTCCTTTTATGGGACAAAAACTTAATTATTCAAACATCTGCTCAATGTAATTAATCAAAAGCCCTAAATTAGATATATCATATCACAAAAGTATATAAAAAATATATACTGGAGATATTTTGATTTCTGACCATGTATTTTGTCATAATTCAGTATGTTACTCACAATGTGGCACAGAGACTGGCTCTGATTTACTAGCTTCTCCAGGGTCAAGACCTCAATCAGTTCACTTCCCAATAAGGCATTCATTTTGTCTTGTTTATTGGCTAATCTGTAAAGAGGAACATTCTGTGGAAATGATTTACTTTGCATATAGTGCTGTGTAAAAATATTTGATTTCTTTTTTGTATATCATACTAAATGTTTTAGATCTTCAAACAAAATACAAAAAAAGTTATCCAACACCTTTCACCAATGTGAAAAGCCAATTGCCCCCTTAAACTTCAGGTTGAATCAGGTTGTGCCACCTTTAGTAACAATGACTGCAACTAAATGCTTCCAATAACTGGAGATTGATCTTTCACTAACTTTTAGGACTAGGACTTACTCTTTCGTTTTGGATCATTGCCATTCTGCATAATCCAGTAGCTTGAGTTTCAATTTCAGAAGTGAAGACAGACATTCTCCTTTAGGACCCTAAAGCCAGACCCTAAAGCAGCAAAGCATCCCCACACCATCACACTCCACCACCATGCTTAACCGTAGGGAGGATGTTCTTTTGGGGAATTCTGTGTTTGGTTTATGCTAAATATAATGGGACCCCTGTCTTCCAAACAGTTCCACTTTCGACTCATCAATCTAGATAACATTCTCCAGTTGAACCCCACTCATTATAAATGCAGTTTCATAGATTTGGGAAATTATTAACTACAGGAGCGAATACATTTTTACACAGGCCCATTGATATTGGATAATTTTTTTGCATCAATAAATAACATTATCATTTAAAAACTGTATCTTCTGTTTACTCAGGTTGCCTTTGTTTAAATTCTGAAAGAATTTAGTATACACAAAAACAGAAGGAATCAGGATTGGGGAAATACTTTTTCACTTCACTTCACTGTACAGTAAATGTAATGTAATCATGTTGGTAAAGCATACTAATAATAATAAATACTTTTACACAGCACTGTATAGAGGAAACTATTTATACAATTAATTTTAAGAATAATTTAAAAGAGCATATAAACATATAAATGGTGTCTAAACGATGGCTTACACTAATAGGGGCTTTCCAGCCACTCTAGGCTGTCTCAGCATGTCTGTCAGAAGTTCTTTGGCCTCTTTCATTCTGTGTCTATCACTGGAGTCCACCACAAAAATGACTCCATGGGCCTCGCCATAGTATTCTTTCCAGCATGAGCGAAACTCAGTACTTCCACCCATGTCCAGCAAATTCACAAGGTTGTTTTCCAACCTTAACTCATGTCGGACACATCCATGAGTAGGACTCACTTCTCCATGGGGAGCTAAACAATAGGTAGACATAGAAAATATTGTAAACTCCATCATTATTTATATACAGTCATGGGAAAAAGAAAGTAGGCAGGGTCCTTCAATTCTTTGTCTCCATTTATCAAGGTCTAAATAACAATTGTGTGATCTTTTACCAACTTCTAGAAACAAACAAATAACCTATGGCGATGACAAAAAAAATACACAACAGATTTCAATATGTAGTCTTTTTCCCTCCAAAAGTAAAACAACATTCAAAAACTAGGTGGGAAAAAATAAGAACACCATATATTTTAGTAACATGTAGAACCACCTTTAGCAACAATAACTTGGAAGTAAATGTTTTCTGTAGGAGTTTATCAATCTCTCACACCATTTCGGAGAAATTTTGGACCACTCTTTTTTCAGCTCATTGATGTTTCGGGTAATTTGTTTATGCCCAAATCTCTTAAGATTCAGTCACATCATCTCAATGGGTTTGAGATCTGGCCCAAGCTTGGCCATTCCATCACCTTGATTTTTTTCTGCTTTAGCAATTTAGAAGTCAATTTGCTGGTGTGCTTGGGATCACTGTTCTGTTGCATGACCCATTTTAAATCCAGTTTAAGCTGCTGGACAGATAGTTTCACATTTGTCTCAATAATATTCTGGTATGCATTGTGTTCAAGGTCCTGTGGCTGCAAAACAATCCCAAATCATCACCCCTCCACTACCATACTTGATAGTTGGTATGAGGTGTTTGTGGTGATGCACTGTGTTTGGTTTTCTCCAAACATGGTGCTTTGCATGATGATGAAACATATCCACCTTGGTCAGTCCAAAGGATATTGTTCAAGACATTTTGTGGTTTGTTCAGATGCAATTTTGAAAATCTAAGTCATGCTGCCATATTCTTTGTGGAGAGAAGAGACTTTTTCCTAGCCAATCTTCCCTGAAATCCATACTTGTTCAGTCTTTTTATGATAATACTGTCATGAACCATAAACATATAATGTGCTTACAGAGGCCTCTAGGTCACATGATGTAGCTCTTGGTTCTTAAAAATATATATTTTAGTCATTAAACAGTCTGCCCTTGGACTGAATTTGCTGGGACACCCATTCCTGATAACATTGGCAACTGTTTTGAAGGCTCTCCATTTGTAAACAATCCTTCTCACTGGAGAATGGTGAATTTCAAATTGTTTTCAGATGGCATTATAACCTTTCCCAGATTGATAAGCTGCAACATTTCCTTCTCTGAGGTCATGGCTGATGTCCTTTCTTATGGGCATGACGTAGACACACACCTGAGTACCAACAGTGGCGACTGATAACAGTTCTGCTTTCACAGAGGTAGTCACACTTCTTGATGATTAATTAATCTTGTGCATTTCATTAATAACACCTGGTTGCTAATCGCTTAATAATTATGAAAGTATGAAGGTACTTATTTTTCCCCTACCTATTTAATGTTGTTTCACTTTTTTGAAAAAAATCATTACTTAATGAAATCTGTTGTGTTTTTTTTCCACCTGAGGTTAATTGTTTCATTATAGAAGTTGGTGAGGACTACACAATTGTTATTTAGGCCCTTATAAATAAAAATCTTGAATTGGGTGTAATTTCTTTTTCCAATGACTGTAAGCTAATATACACGGTTATTCTTACCTCTTAACATCCCTCTGACGCACAGTGTCTTTCCAGCTTTGTCAAGACCAACCACCAGCACAGTAACTTTCCTGAAGAAACAGAAGAGATGCAAATTACCAGTCCATCTAGGTAATTTCTGTTTTTCTCAGTCTACTATTTAAGAATTTATGTTTACTAATTTTGGCAATATTACTGAACTATGCAGATGAAGGTGAACCCCTTTCTCCTTGGCTTAGCAGTGGCAGATTGGCCAGGATTTGAACTTGCAAGTTTTCTGATCAGTAGCCCAGAGTTTTTATTGTCGAGTCACCACTCTCCATTCTGTTTCTAATGAGCCTAACATCAGCGCAAATAATACAGAGTATTATTATAGGGCGGCTGTGGCTCAGTCGGTAGAGCGGGTTGTCCACTAATCCACTAATCGTAGGGTTGGTGGTTCGAATCCCGGCCCGGGTGATCCCATGCCGAAGTGTCCGAAGTGAACCCTAAGTTGCCCCCAATGGCAAGCTAGCACCTTGCATGGCAGCTCTGCTACCATTGGTGTGTGAGTGTGTCTCATTTGTAAGTCGCTTTGGATAAAAGCGTCTGATAAATGTAAATGTAATGTAAATGTATTGTTATTATATCTGATAGCATTTACCTCATGGGTTGTTGCAGTTTGGAAACCCAGTTGCAGCAGTTGCTCATCAAACTAAACATGTTGAGGTGAGGAGGAGTGCACCATCTTCTTCTTGATTCAAACCTGCATACAGATTGTACAGATTCCACATTAAACCAGGAATGAGTCCCACTGCACCATAAACTGCAGTTCAGTGTTATTGGTTTTGGGGTATGAAATCAACAAAATGCTGAAAAACTCAAAAAGATTATGTACCAGGTTGTTACTTTCTATGCAGTACACAGAACTAGTCTTATGTGCACCATGTCTTTAATGTGTTTTTTTTTTTTAACCAGCAATTTTAAAGCATTTACAAAGAAGTGCAGGAACACAGATGTACAGTTCACAATACTGTATATGAAATAAGAACATTCAATGTTATTGTAAGGTGTTGTTAAAAATGGCAATTTACTTACAGCAATATGTCCTTATTTATTTGCATGTTTATGTTTTCCTCGCCTGTGGCATTGTGTACAGTGCTGTGAATCGTAATCAAGCTCAAATTATGACTTTAATCCTGTCACGTCATCTGGGAGGAGCCAAGAAGGCTCATGCTTCTTACTAATCACATGAGCTTCACGGACATCTGCTCTCTTTATTGGCAGCTAATGGTTTGTTTATCTGTCCCAAATAGAGATTCACTTGTAACATTAAAATAAAAAGTCCTCACCTGTACAGTGTTTTATGTGTGACAAAATGTGTTTCATGCTTTTCAATTCACATATATTTCAATACACTTACAAAAATTATGGATTATATGATAGCAGGTTATTACCATATTGTGACATGGCACTGTTTATAAAGGCAGAATGAACACAGGTAAATTAAACCTACTGGAAAAGCTGGCTTCTGGTGTCTGTTGTATGCAGGCACATGCCAACAATGTAAATCATGTGTGTATTCATTTTTTTTTTTGTTGTTGTTTTTACATCATAAAAGGTTTGGCCATCTTACTGATGAGCTCTTTCAACAAATAAACTGTAAAGTGCCTAAACACCTGTCTATTTTGGTGTTCTTGTCTATTGAGATGACCAATAAACCAAGCTGAGTGATTTTCTGTGCACTTCTCTTTACATAAATACCAGCACCTTTTCTCCAGTCCTTGTGTTCCATTTCACCAATCCTAGTGAGAATTACCTGGATATCTAGTTGTGACCCTTACAACAATGTAACAATGTAGCAGATGACACAGTTTTCGCAATAAATACTGCTGTCATACAGCCATCTGCTTTTTCTTCTCACCTTGTGCTTATCAGACTACATGTACGCAATCTGCTTAGAAGCTTCAGTCAGCGCTAGAGATAACCTCTTCCCCAAAGCTCTCCTCTAATCTCTTTTGAAGCAGCACTTGCCTCTCATTCTGTCCACCAGGTCGAGTTCTCCCCTCTAACCAATGAGCGGGCTTGAGACCATGTGCCACTGGTGTGGTTTACCAGTTTTTCCTTTAGTTTTTGCTTTAATCTGCACTTTTACTACTAAATTTGTTAAAATGGGCCATGGTTGGATCTTCCGGAAGGACAATGATCCAAAACATACATCAAAATCAACACTCAAATGGTCTACTGATCACAAAATCAAGGTCCTGCCATGGCCATTCCAGTCCACTGAGTTGAAACCCAAAGAAAACCTGTGGGGTGAACTGAAGAGAAGAGTCAACCAGCATGGACATCAAAATTTGAAGGATCTGCAGAGATTCTGTATGGAGGAATGATCTCAGATCCCTTGCCATGTATTCTCCAATCTCACTAGACATTATAGGAGAAGACTCAGAGCTGTTATCTTGGCAAAGGAAGGTAGCACAAAGTATTCACTAAAAGGGTGCCAATAATTGTTGCACACCTATGTTTAACGAAGATAAAGATTTTTTTTCTTAAACCTGTGATGTTTTTGCAATTGTTTGATATCCATGAGAGCAGAGTATTATTTGTGAATGTTTTGAACAATAGATTTTGATCAAGGTTAAACAATAAAGACGATTTTTCACAACCTTCTTTCCTCATATTTACCAAGGGTGCTAATATTAGTGGAGGGCACTGTAATTTATCTTCAGTAACTGTTTTCTTGTGGTAAGGGTTATGGTAGATCCAGAGCCTCGGACCTTGGGAACACTGGGTGTAAGGCAGGAACCCACCCCTGATCGGATGTCACTCCATCACAGGACGCCATGCTGACACATGTTCACACACTCATGCACACAATTTAGCCAAGCAATACAGAATTTACATTTGCTTATCAGAAGTTAGTATGATTATGAATAGGCATGATTGGTGATATAGGTTGTGCACCAATCCTAAGGCTAGTCACTACATTACGGCTTAGGTATAACTGCCTGTCCACTGATTTGAGTGTTCTATATGTGTAGGCAGATGTGGACCATTGTTGGGGCCTATGACATGAAACTACAACTGCTCCAACCAGGAAAAAAACAATGCTGCAATGACACAAAACAGTAACTACTATAACATGCTATAGCCTACTATAACATACTTTTAGGCCCATTCACGTTGTGCTGATACAATTAAATATATTAGTCTTTAGACTTTATTTAGAATATGTTGCACAATAAATATGTAAAACCATGCATAGACTCTCTAAAAAATAATTAATTAATTAATGAGGGACTTACAATTATCTAATTTCTATACAACTGAGCGGTTGAGGGTTAAGGGCCTTGACCAGCAGTGGCAGCTCGGTTGGATTTGAACTGATGACCTTCTAATCAGTAATCCAATATTTTAACTACTGAGCTACCACTATCCTAGTTATCATTACTATCACTGCTTGTCTGACTCTCATACTGTAGTGCTGTATGACTTCATCAATTCATTACACCTACATCTGTTTTACGTGACATTTTATCATTCCCATGGACATAAGTAATATATCCAAACCAAAATATATGCTAAACATATACCTGGGGGTTGAAAAGCAGTAGAAAGGGGGTCTAGCAAAACTTTGCCATTCTTAAAAGTGGGTCGCACTCGTAACTATTGTGATGTTTTGCTGGCATGTCTTTTAAACGAGCTTCAAATGTAGCAGCTTGCATACAACACATTACCTTGGCCTTATTCAAGCTACACTAGGAGAAAAAAAAGAGTGCTGGTTTTGCACTACATCAAGGACAGATGGGACTAATGTTCAGATAAATATTTGCTAATTTGTAATTGGACAGGTAAGCTCTATGAACTAATTTAATGTGCATCTGGCTGAGATGAGCACAAAAATTTATTCTTTCCAGAACTTCCACCCACCAAACCTCATCAAGGCCCTCTGTCAGCTTTGATTCCTTGTACTAGAATTATCATCTTCAGAAAGAAACATGCGACAGAATACTGATGCCTTTTAGGTTAGATGACTATGAAATATGTGCTTGTTTTATTATAACAAATCTTCACTTTGTGATCACGAGTCTATTGTATATGGTGTGGTAACAAGCCTTTAACTTTGATAATGTAATACTGTCCAATGACAGGTTAGCTAATTTGCTAAATTTTAAAAAGTGATTGCACAGATATACTTGAATATAGGTCAAGAGGTTCCTTCTTCCGTTAAGTACCATTCAAGCTGCTCTGTGGCAGTGTCCTGGGCAGCATTAAGACAAGTGTCACTTGTGGACATTTCTGAAACAGCAGAAGGTTGCTTTATTGCAACACATATGCTCTGTGGTGAGTTTGAGTGATTCTCACCCTCAGTAGAGATCAGAATCACAACATATTGATTCTTATTGTCAGTAAAGAACATTATTGAACACAACTTCAACAACTCCCATTCTTAAAAGAGGCAGAATCATTGTTGAGTACAGTTCTCCTCTTCAATAAAGCATGGGTTCAGCACTATTTAGGATTATTGTCCATTATTGTAGGAAATGTGCACAATTACATGTTGTAAACATGACTTTGATATCTGACCTTGAATAGGTTACTAAGTTACATATAAATAGTACACCTGTAGCTGTAGCTCAGTAGAGATAGTAGAGGACTCAGGTAGATGAGAATGGCCAGAGGAGAAGTTTCAAAGCAAGCATAGAACTACAGTGACATACATTCATTGCATTTCTGTCCATTAGTTCTTTAGTTGGCTGCAAATACAGTGTGATCTATTCCTGGACACTAGAGGTCCTAAAAATCAATTCTGGTGTTACTGTATTTTGTGTCATCCATTAGGTCAGTAGGCTTTTAGATTCAAATAATTGACTATAACAAGGAAGAAGCCATTAGGCAAGCATCCAGATGCATCTCTCCGCTCCTGCTGCTAAGATAATAATACATGACGGCTACTGGTTTAGTTTCAAGTCTGATGAAATTATAGAAGCATGGAGGATCCATTTTCTTGTATGCACTCCCAGATGTAATGTTACCTACACCCAAAAAAAAAAAACCCTTCGTTGCATTAGCTCTGGAGTGTCTTATAATAGAGCTACTTCTGTGGGGTAGGATCATTCTGTAGCAGCTGGCCATGACAAAAATAGAAATAACTCTGTAGCTGTTGCTCCAACTCTGAACACTCATACTGTATATTCTCTTCCCTGAAAAAGTACAGTTATTGTACAATCCACCAGTGCTGTCATAGTACAAATTCCCCAGTTAGTCTTTTCCTAGAAATACTAGAAGGAATAGAAAGTATTTGTCCCATATTCATTACAGCACAGTGAAATTCTTTTCTTTGTATTCCCTACTTGTTAGAAAGTTGGGTGAATGTAAGCTCAGCCATGATATAGTGTCCCTGGAGCAGATATAGTAAAGGACCCTATTTAGTTGCCATACTGACTATGCAATATAAATCAGTACAACACAGTTTCCAAACCCTGGCCCTGGAATACCCCCTGTCCTGCATTTTACTAGCATGGCTGTTGATTAAAATGATTAGTTTAATTAGGTGTGTTCAAGCAAGAAAAGTAACACAAGGGGTACTCTAGAAGCAGGATTTGAAACCTATGTATTGGAGTAATGTATACTACTATGGATCAATAACTATTATGGAAATGAACACTCCCAGACACAGAGCAATGGCCACTAAACTACCACTGGGCCATTGTGTGCAGTAACAAGAGAAGACTGAAAGCAACAAAAGACACAGAGCTAGTCTAATAGACCTCAGGGTAATATTCACATGCAGTACAAGCTCTTCAAGCCTTTAAATGATGTCATGTTCACTAACAGTACCCTAAGCACAAATATGACAGTGATTAATACTGAATGCATTCACCGATGCTTATTTTATATATTTGTGTTAAAAAAAGTGTGTGTGTGTGTGTGTGTGTGTGTTTGTATAATATTTATATTAAACATTTACTTTTCTTTAAGGGACCAAAAATAATTAGACAATTGGCAGCTGTTATTTGTTCATTATTTCAATTACAAGTAAGCAAATAAATTTGAGAGTGGCATTTGCATTTGGTGTGTGTGTGTGTGTGTGTGTGTGTGTGTGAGAGCAGTAAATTAAGTGGAAAAATTGCTGAGGAAGAACTTGACCTGGTGGAGAGAATGAGGGGTGAACAGGACACCCAACTCTAACCCAGTGCTATGTATTACTAAATCTGGCCAACGCAGCAAATAGAGCATAGTACCATGAAGGACACTAATTCAATCACATTAGCAGCACTTGCAACAGGCCAATAAAACCAAGTAAAGATGAGGAGTAAATGGTGGTATTTGATGCACATGTCCAGATGAAGGGGAATGTGAATGTTCCATGGTATTGAGATCTGCAGAAAAATGAGAGGTAAGTGCTGCCACTGAGCAAAAACACAGCAGTATTAGTGGTTAACTTGTCAAACAGCATGGTGAGTGAAGCTAATCAGACTAACAATGATGACATGGGAAACCACCTTCCCAAAATTCTTCAAAATGGGTGCTAGAATGTAAGAAAAAAAATGCACTCAACTTTGGAGGACTGGATATGTGTAGCTCTGACCATGGTGTATATGTGTGCAAAATGAGAAGAAGAAAGTGAAAAATTGTCATTTATCAGAGGTATTTATTGCATATATTGTGTCACAGGACACGTTGTGACTTTGTTGGAAGGTCTCGGTATGAATGTGTACATGACAGTATCCCAGTGATTCTCACCACCCCTGCTGGTTAGAGGAAGTGTATGGAACTGCTTTCCACTTTTATTCTACTGTTGTTCGAGCTGTTCTCACTGTGTGGACAACGTTCGGTTTTTGTAGGATACACTGCGGTCTCATTTGTTTATGGAGACTTTGGGTGTGTGGGTGTTTGGTGGATTGTGAGAGTAGGCGTATCATGCCAATGCTTTGAAGGATGTAATGTTATTTAATTGTGAATCTGTTTTTAGAGGATTTAAACCTAATATGGTGAACAAAGTATATTATAGAATTCAGGCAATTGTACTGGGGTATCTCATATATTGTAGAAGGTAATAATTTGGAAATACTTTTGTAATATCACAGTCTATAACTGGATTTAAAGAGAAGCAAATTGGTAAATGAATCACACGAAAATTATTAAATAAAAATAAAAGTAAAAAAAAAAATTAAATACTTTCCACTTTTATTCTACTGTGATATTTGGATGGAAATTTAAATTGTTTCCTGTGACATGAAAGCCATGTGGCTAGATTAGGAGCCAGCTTTGAAATGAAGCACTGTCGACTGCAAAACATTGAATATGCTCATGATAAATGTAGGGGGTGCAAATACAAGTTTATAACTAGTTAAAAATGTTCTTTTATTGCTACTTGCCTTTATAGTTGGATCATCTGTATTTGTTTTTTTTTTTATAAAGAAATTGTAAAATAGATACATATTTCCTCTTTTTCTCCCCAAAACAAAATAGTCATAGGGTACCGTGTTTGCCTTTTAAACCTATAATTGTAATTATAAACTAATTAAGAACCAAGAAGACAGTCTGCTTTAATTAAAACAAGTACCCATAACCACAGTTCTTTACCATATATAGAAGATAGTCTAGACATCCAACAAGGTTAGTGCTCTACCATCTGTGAAGGTGACACCGCTGGAATAGGCTTAACAGGAAGCCTAAAAAGATGTCTGAGGACAATGGTTATTAAAATTATACATACATATACATACACATATATATACATACACACACACATATACATATATATATACACACATACACACATTTTTGGTGTCCAACTTGAGGATAATGACTTTACTTGAAATGTTTATTGTATAATTTATTTTTATTACATAGTTACCCATCTGAAAAAGTGTTGGAAAACATTATCAGAAATGTACTTAGTCAGAGCAAAATGGTACACTATGTCAGTAGTCACTTTCTGGAGATTTACCTTCCTGAGGACTTTAGCTCCAACCATAATCGCTCCGCGTGCGTCGGGGGTTTCCTCCAGGTACTCTGGTTTCCTCCCCCAGTCCAAAGACATGCATGGTAGGCTGATTGTCCAAAGTGTCCACAGTGTATGAATGGGTGTGTGAATGTGTATGGACTGGCACCCTGTCCAGGGTGTACCCCGCCTTGTGCCCGATGCTTCCTGGGATAGGCTCTAGGTTCCCCGTGACCCTGAAAAGGAATAAGCGGTAGAGGATGGATGGATAATCATGCCCCCCTAACCATCTAATCATTGCCTTAAGAGGTTCTTAAATCAACTCAAACAAGTATGTTAGATATTGGTAGGAGATGAAACCTGTAGGAAGGCAGCTCTCAAAGGAGAGTGATGCTGACCACTGATCTACAGGACGTAATATGTAGATGTGATGATTTCATCCTCAGTGCTCTGGCGGTTCAGAGCGGTTTGGGATTCTCACATCGGCTTAGGTGCTTTAACCGGCGGGCGTAGGGACCCGCAAGAGCGTAAAGCAAAGCACTAGCGCGCGGCCAGGAAGCGCGTGCTGACACACCTGGTTGTGCTGATCATAAACAGCAGAGAAACTAAACAGATTTCTGGGAAGTCCGTCGTGGAATCTGTTTTTATTTGAAATGTTTTACTGGAGACGTCGCGCTCGAACAACGCAGTCGCAGTCCTAAGGCCTTGAACCTCTGCTCACTGACCAGACGAGACTCCTCGGCACCGACGGGACTATCACTGGACTGCTGAATTCGGCTCCATTAACAACTACCACTTACATTTGGAAAGTTGGTGGTGGACTTCTTTACTCGCAGCGGCTAAAAAGGATGATAATGCGTGGGGAAAATGAAGGCCAGCTCAGCTTTCTATTGCACTGTATAATGTAAATCTCTGGAATGTGGAGTTACGATCAACGCCACGTTAAGCAAAGTAAAAACAATAAAATATCCGGATTAGCATTGTAGCTAATACAGCGCGCGCGCGCCTACGATTAAAGGTCGCGTTTGATCGAAATGAAAAGCGAACACGCGCACAATCCTGAGTCTGTGAAGTCGCTGAACAGCATGGACGAGACGGCGGAGGATGACATCTCGGAGATCCCACAGCACGCCGTGGTACCAAACGAAAACGGCGTTGTGATGGTGATCAACCACAGTAAAATTCAGCCCCCTTTCAGCGTGGTGTGGGCCACGGTCCTGTACTGTGTCGAGTTTATCTGCGCCTCGGTGCTGGCCAGCATGTACCACACAAGCAATGACGTAACATGGATGGGTTTGACAATTACCTTTATACTGGTGCCTTCTGTGCTCACCCAGCTGACCTTAACTTTCGTCCATCGGGATTTGGGGAGAGACCGTCCTCTTGTGCTCTTCATGCACCTGCTCCAAATGGGACCGATCATCAGGTATGAGAGCGACTCCAGCATGTAGTCACGTGATCAACAGTCTTTACAGACCGCGCTCGCGCCGTCATCTGAAACCTGTAAAGTCAGGCTTTTTTACTGAACTACGAGGCAAATTCGCTAGTTAAAGATTAGTTTAAGTGTAATGACATCAAGTCTACTGAGAGTGGCCTGGTACATTGTACCAGGGTAACGCCACTTAGGCTTTATCCATAGCCTATACATTGCATTTCTCTACTGAATCGTGTGTAAATGATTTGAACAGTTAGACTTTGGGAGTTACACAAGCCTTCATGTATAAAACAAAATCATTTACTTTCCACCATCAGCTTCCTTAAAATCACACATGCCGATTCGTCCATCCATCCATCCATCCGTCCATCTTTTATACCGCTTATCCTTTCTCTCCTGGAGCCTATCCCAAGGAGCCTCGGGCACGAGGCGGGGTACACCCTGGACAGGGTGCCAATCTATTGCAGGGCACAATCACATACACACTCACTCACCCATTCTTACACTACGGACACTTTGGACAATCAGCCTACCATGCATGTCTTCGGACTGGGGTAGGAAACCGGAGTACCCGGGAGGAAGCCCCCACAGCACGGGGAGAACGTGCAAACTCCAGACACACAGGGCCACAGTGGGAATCGGACCCCCGACCCTGGAGGTGTGAGGCGAACATGCTAACCACTAAGCCATTGTGCACCCTACATGTCGATTGTTCACGTAATAAATATACCAGCTGTAGTGATGTGTCGTTCATTTTGAACGAATCTTTAATATGACTCGGGAACAACGAGTTGTCTCGGAGAGTGATTCCTTCATTTCATTCGGTTCCTTGACCGCGCATGCGCTGTAATATCCCCATAGGTTTTGTACCGGAAACAGAAATGATTCGTTCACCTCTCGAGTCTTCGGGTCTCGAGTCGTTTATTTTACTGCCCAATAGGCAGAATGCAGTGAACAAACTACTCGAACCTCAAGTCTAGAGAGGTGAATTAACAGACGTGACAAAAGAAAGAGCGACTCGGATCTGGAGTGAGGTGAACTAACAGTCTGCATAGCCTGAAGACCAGTTAAGCTATTAATTAATAATTTCTCTTTCTCACAATTCGCCTTTGGCTGCATTAGCCTATATTTATAGTTTATTAATTACTAGCTGTGTTGGAAATTTTATCATGTAACATTTTAATTATATTCTGCTGAGGAGGATTTGTTCACTTTACTGAACGAGATTCAGAGATCTGTAGATCTCTGAGTGAGTAAAATGATCCGAACTTCCAATCATTACAGCTGCCGGAAAACCCCACACGGTCACATGATCATTACCCGCCAGTTTGCGGGTGGATCTCGGACCAAGTCTGCCATGCCAGCAGGTCCATCCGGTTCCGCCTGTACATCAATACTGCTTAATAATTACATGCAGTGTAGTTTCTTCAGAACACATTTACACACAACACACCCCATGCAAAGTAGGTTTCACACGTTGTTGCATTCAGAAACATGTCATGGCTACATTTCTAACACAAGCTGCTGGAGTGAGTTAAGGGCAGAGGCGGGTCTCCCCAGCAGCTCTCACGGACCTGCAGTCTGATAAGTCTTGTCCAGCGCTGCTTCGTTTATATAGGCGTGTGTGTGTGATGTCATCACCTCTGTACTCAGACCACACAGTAGATGAAAATGTGTGTTCTGATAGTTCTGACCAAAACAAAATCCTCTAGAGAAAACTGAAACAGCCATATAAAAAAATAGGCCAATCAGTGGGCCAGATATGGCTTATATTTATTTTTTGTTGGGGAAAAAATGTGATTCTGCTCAAACTAGTAATTGCTTCATAAAAATATGAATAGGTAATATGACTTTAAGCATCAAATAACTAATTTGCTACTATTTGAAACCTGCTTGTTTTCTTTGATGCAAATTTATGACTATTTGGGGTCAACTCCTGAGGTGCTGCCACTCTGGGAATTGAATGAAGATGCTAGTCCATAAGTCGTGATCTGTGAGATGTTTATCTTCGTAACGGAGAACAGCTGTTCACACAGGTATGTGCCACCAAAGTCGCAGCATACGTGTGAACTGTAGGCGGGGCAGTGGCATCCTTTCTGCAATAAAAGCGTAAAACTGTCCAGTCCCTACTGAATCGCACTTTCCTGTCACTGCAAATGAGAAAACTAAAGGATTTTCCTTTTTCAGTGAGCTGCTCTTGTAGATCAATGGCTAGCTCATCCACACGGTCTGCCACTGTATTTCTGCTAAGACTGACATTCACAAATGCTTGGCGTTTATCAGGACACAGCACATTGCTAACATTAAGTATGCAGTTCTTCAGAGAATCCACCTTGGTGTATAGTTGGCCTTATTTAGCTATTTCTTCAGCCACAATTATTTTGCACTATTTAGTTGTTCCACAAGGTGGCAACAGTGACCCAGGGCCATTGATTCTCAAGGTAGTTGAGAACGTAAACGTTCGGAAGAGATGGAAATGTGTGCAATTTAGAAAGTACCCACATTTGTATAATTCTAGCCTTATAGAGTATAAGGATTTGTATATGGGTGCTAATCTTGTTGAGAGATTGTACAAGTATTACTCTTCATGTTGTTGTGATTCTTCTTTGTCATCCTTCACAACAAAAGACCTGCTTTACTGCTCTGTACTGACTATTGTAGGCCAGGAGGGGTAGTGCAAGTTGTTGTAATGCGCATGTGTCAACCACCGGTGTACACGTACATATGATATGGAGTATACTTTGAAAGGCTATGCATATAATAATAATAATAATTATCAATTTGTATAGCGCTTTTTTACAATGGTACATTGTCTCAAAGCAGCTTTACAGAAATATCATTTTTACATTTACAAGCGACTTACTAATGAGATCACATTCACACACCAATGGTAGCAGAGCTGCCAGCTTGCCATTGGGGGCAACTTAGGGTTCAGCGTCTTGCCCAAGGACACTTCGGCATGGGATCACCCGGGCCGGGATTCGAACCGCCAACCCCACGGTTAGTGGATTAGTGGACAACCCGCTCTACCAACTGAGCCACAGCCGCCCTACAGATGGCTCCCAGCATATGACTGTGCACATACGCTAGCAGATGCATAAAAAAAACCTGACGTATACCAGCATGTTGGCAAGACTTGCTGGGACTTGTAGTTTAGTGCGAATATGGAAAAATGAAAAAAGTTCATATGGAACTGGGCCAAGCTCAATTTAAAACTCATTTCAATATGCTGGCCAGATAGAAATGTGCAGCGGGCCTTGTGTTAGACATATGTGCATTAGACTAACTGATAGTGTGTTGGTGCTGGGAGTGTACTTTTGGAGGGAATGTAGGGGAAACATTTTTTGATTGAGATATACATCAAGCAGTAATTATTAAACAGCAAGGAAAAAGGCAGGCATGACCTCTAATTAGGAGTTCCACCATTTCTTTACTGACCAATAGATACCAAAGACCTATTTTATGTATGTATGTATTTATTTATTTATTTATTTATTTATTTTAATTGGCCTAAGAGACTTCTTTATTTCTACTGGCATCACAAATTCATAAGTCAACTTGTTAAAGTTGACATGAAATTAAAGTAAATGCTATCCATAAACTTATTTTTGGATTAGTTCAAACAATAATCTTGATGTGTAAGCTAATTAAGTTAAACTTGGTGATTAGTAGATGGTAGAAAGCTAACATAGTGACAGTGCCATTGCCCTCCAAGACAGGAGTGTAACTTGTGGTCTGAGATGAACTAAGCCTATGGAGATGACCACGGCCATGTTCTTCATACATCACTTAATAAACCACTTAAAGACATAGGCAAAAATAAAAATCATGATAATTCCAGATGGGCTAATTAAGTACTTGGTATATCCAGATTGGGTTGTATTGAAAAGGCTGTTACTGGTATATGGACCATTGCACCGTGACCATTGATTGGCTAATGAGAATGGTATGCGACCCTGGAGAGGCCATTGAAAGGTTAATTATTTTCTTTCCTCACAGTGTAATAAAACATGTTCAGATTAGTTTACTGTGGCTACAGGATTTTTATTTTGAATCAGGAAATTATAAAGCTTGTGCAAGATTAAACCACTTTATTACATGCTCAATTTGCCATTTCATGCTGTTTTTTTTTTTTTTTTTAATTTTTTATTTTATACAGTTATACTCATGGTTTGGTTTATATTTGCTCTCCAATACAACCCACAGTTTGAGTAGTTGTAGTTCAACCTCTGTTTTGAGTAGACCCATAAAACATTTAAATTGTACAGTAATGCTGGATATGGCAATAGCAATATGTCTCGCATCCTAACTCGGATATAAATATCTGTAGACTTCTGAACTGAGTGGAGACTTATGAACTGAAGATGTTTATTTAATGCACAAACAGAAGACTGTGGATTTGCAGGGGAAGGGTTGGAAAAACAAATTAAAGACATGAAATGCAATAACACCAGGGTAAACATTGACAGTGCTTTATCAAATTAGCTATGTTGCTCCTGGCCAGGTCTGTAAACGCAATCTGTACAAAGCTTTTTCAGTGGCCTTCTTTACATAAAGGATCCAGTAGATACGTTTTTATCACGTAGAGATTTAGGTAAATTGATCCTTTGGATTAATCACCCTGAAATAACATTAGATAAACAAGTAGCTGTGCTAAAGATGCTAATAGGAATATTTTCAGCTTAAAATCAATGAGAACCTGCTATAAATAAATGACCGGGCCACAGAGGCACTCTTAAACATTTAAATAAATCAGTATATATATAAATTTGTCAGATTTCACTTATTTCTAGTGCTATATATTGTATGATTTAATGGCTGGGCAAAACGTGAACATCATCCACCCAGCATACTGGAGACACGGCGCTCTGATTCTAGCTGCTGTAGCAAGCAGATTATCTGTGTAACACAAGTTACTCAGTGTGTGGAAATCTTTTATTTTTTAGTGCTATAACTTGACTTTCAAGCCCTTGAATGGCCATGTGGGCCAAAGTTTAATGCTAAAATGCAAAACTATTAGCCACAGAGAGACGGAGTTTATATGCTAGCTGTGATAACAAGAAAAGTACCTGTTTAGCATTATGTCACTAAAAATAAGTGACATCTAATCGTTATTAATCATAATGATCCGAATTGTGTGTTTTCATGCTATAACTTGGGTTTTAAGTGCTTAAATGACTGAGTTGGCAAAAGCTAAATGCTACCATTTGCCAGCCTTTGCACAAAACTGCATTGCTCACCACTCTAACAAGCAGAGTACTTCTGTTATGATAAGACGATAACATCTCTCAGGATAAATCAAATGTAATTGTCATTAACCATGAAACACATTAATCAGCACCTGCCGCATGGAGATGCTAATTTGAGAACTAGCTTAGAGGCTAAAGAACAGACAGAATTCACACCTTCCTTTGATAACTGGGGGGGGGGGGGATCACTTCAACTACTGGGTGACTAAGCATAAATTAAAATGACACCCATAGTTATAGTAGGTGTAGGTATTAATTTGTCTACCAGTGCTCAAAGAAGTGGTTTATGGGTGTCAGGCTGCTGCAGATGATTGCTGCTATCAGTCACAGTTGCACCTGTTCCAACTCCTCTTCTGTCTACAGCTGACAGTCTATTTATTTATATTTTTTTTATTAAACAAGGTTACACAATTTTAGAAAAGATGGCCATTAATTGAAGGTCAGGCAGCACATGTGAGAGACAAACAAATTAAAGCAAATTATGCAAACAGCAACTCTGCTGTCAAGTTACAGTCACAACAACCTACATGAAATACAGTGACCTAAAGACTCCTGTAAATTAACCCAATAATACTGACTCCATAAATAGAATTAATTCTTGCAAAAAATTTTAATGGGATCATAGAAATGGCAGTCAGCTCACATGACACATTACAAGAGATCCAACTCATCTAGCGATTTAACCCCATTAAAATAATTTTGTTGCTTAAAAAACAATCACCCGTCACGTAAACATTTACATACATCTTATAAGTTCTGTAGACAAAATGTAAGTTTCTCAATCTGCATCATCAAACCTGCATTATAATGATAACCTGCTTCAGTGCTTTTTCTAAAGGTCACAGGAGAGTCTTCAAGACAGAGGACTTTGGACTTTGCTGTTTCATGGTAACAAGCAGCAGTTTATTTTGTCTTATTTACTTTAAAATGTCATGAAACACTAAACTACATTTTCTGAGGTTTTAACTGAGGTGTTTGTATCACACATCATAAAAGACAATGTTCGCATCCGTTAATTTTAATTGTAGGAGAAAACTGGTATATTTTTAACTTTTTTTACGCTACATTCGTCTTCCGAAACTAAAATCTCGTTCTGTGATGTTCAGTGACATGGCAATGTACTATAGTACTTCATGACGTGTCAGTGTTTCATAATTATTCATGAGCCTGCGTGTTCTTATCTTATGAGAAGATGCTGTCTCTTAATTATTCATGACAGCACGTGGTGCTTTCCTACAGATGTAGTAGATGAGAGAGGCGTTAAAATGGGTCGGCGGTGTTTGTTTCAGTGCTGTAAAAGTTCGAGTGTGTTTTCTCGGGAGAGCTATGAGAATTGGAGAAAGGTGGACTTCGGACTTGCTCATGAAAGCAGTTTGCGTCTACACAATGATGTGGTACTCAGTCCCGAGGACTTTTCTAACCCTTCAAATGAGGTGTGTGTCTAATTTTTAACTGACAGTTTTACTTTCCTTTTGAGCTAATTAAAGCTCTACATGCAAAATTATGCAACAAGTGTCCGTGTTGAAGGGAACTACCATTCTAACACTCCTCCCATCCATGCTGCCTCCGGATTTGTTTTATGTTTTAATCCTTAGTCACGCCAGGGGCTAATGGTTCAAATAGATAGGGCAGAGGACCTACACTTCTAGCTATTGTGTCTCCATTTAGCCCTGGGGATTCAGGAGAAGGAGAAGTCCTTTGCCTGCAAACTTTCTGTCACTATCCATCTTTATCGTGAATGTTGTGAATGCTCGCCCCTTCTTCCTCTCCTGCCTTTTTCTGCCACGTCCACTCACCCTCCATTCTTCGCACAGCCATACATGCCCATTTTAACTGCATTTTTTCAAAAACATTGAGAGGTAGACTTGAGCTGAAAGATGGAGGTTTCATGACCCTTTAAGAGTGAAAAAAGTGAGGTTGGTGAGGGGATGATTGTTTATATCTCCAATAATGTAAGTGATAACAGGAACTTGTTTCATAACACTCTAAAAAGATTACTTTGGAAACTCAGGATGATATAAATATGTAGATTACAGGCAGAATTCACTTCACCGCATAATGATACTATTTTTTTCAGTAGCAATTCAGTACATTGTAAGATTACCACTGTAAACTAAAATACATTGTACATTCAATTATTTTTAGGCTGGATTTTGAAGTTCCTTTCACAGTTTTCTTTGGATTGTATCATTATGCATTCATGTCAGTTGTTAAACTCTTATGAGGATTTATGATCTTGTTTCAGGAATAAACATTCTTCATTTAGTTTCAAGGTCTGAACCAAAATTCTCCCTTGCCCTTTAGAGCACAACTGTGCAGTTTATATACTGCGTCATAGTCTGATGTCAATGATGAAAATGTCAGTTGGTGGATTTTTGTCTGCTGTGAAAATGTGTTCTGCATTAAAAATATATACCTTTTTATGAAGTTCCAAACAACATGCTAATTAATGTTCCAGATCCATGTGAGTTGTGGTAGCCATCAATAATACAAGGGCTCTTTGTCTTTCTTGCTTTTATTTTGTGGTGGTTGTTTTTTTTTTTGTTTGTTTTGTTTTGTTTTTTGCAACCAATTTCATGGGTTAGTTTGTGAAAACTACTTTAGTTGATCAGGTCAGGATTTTATTTTTCAGGATATGTATTTTTAATAAGTGAGGCAGTTTGTTTTGTCTGGTCCAGAACATTGCATTCAGACAGATTACAGCATTGGGGTTGCTGGAAACACTCTACATGTAAAAGTTTTTACAGATGGTTCCTTTTTTAAAAATTGTCAGCCATGAGTAGAAATGATTTTGTTTGTTTAGAGATACGAAGTCTGTGTATGACCTGGAGTTTTTTTTTTTATATATATATATATATATAATATATACACAGTGCCTTGCGAAAATATTCGGCCCCCTTGAACTGTTCGACCTTTTGCCACGTTTCAGGCCTCAAACATAAAGATATAAAACTGTAATTTTTTGTGAAGAATCAACAACAGGTGGGA
>JAFFST010046353.1:65930-76485 GCA_022414735.1 Noturus placidus | reverse complement strand
TCATGAGGGGTTTTGAACCATTCTTTGTCTGGCCCCTCCCCTGAGACCACTTTGCCTTGAGAGACCCTACCAGGAGCACAGGACTCCAGACAACACAGCCCTCAGGTTCATAGGGACACTCAAACCTCTCCACCACGATAAGGTGACGGTTCCCGGAGAGGCTGATACTAACAAATGAATCAAATAAAAAGCACTCATGTCTGTTCACATAAGAACAAACATAAGATTCAAATTACACAACAAGAACTTGCAGTTTAAACAATATAGTTACACAATAAGGGGCCGCTGCTAGAATGAACAACGAGAACAGCAGTGACAGAATCCATGGATCACAGTCTGGTAATCTATAGGAAAACCAAGAAAGCAAGCTTGGGTTATCTACACTATATGTCCAAAAGTTTTTGGACAACTGACTATTAGCCATATAGTGTTTTTAAAATCTCAGGGTAGCTAGCAAATTTTAGTTGCTTACCTAGGCGAACATTACCTCGTCTTGCCCATCTTTACATCCAGTTTAAACTTGTTGCACCCATGCTTCACTAAAATAATTTAAAGCTACACTTTTTAATATAAATTTATTATGACTGAACAATGGAAGAAATGAAAAATAGGAATAAATATCCATTTGAGATTCCTTTGCTGGTAGTAAATGTTTTTAGCGTGTAGTTTTAAAGCAATGTTAATTATGTTATTGTTATCACAAAATAGTCACTGTGTTACAGTAGCTGTACAGTAAAGACCAATGACGCAGTATAATCTGCTATTACTGTAAATATTTTCCCAGGAAACCAGGTGGGTTGTTGTATCAAACTATAAGACTCATTAGAAGTATTATATAGAAGTATTGAGAACAACATTTTACTGGCTGCAGAAATAATGTACAGTGAATATAAAAAAAGGTCTATTGGCATGCTTCGTGAAAACAATACAACCAATAACTACTGTGCTACCTACTTTGGGCCGTTTTTCAGACTGTGGTCCAAAAATAAGGGATACCAAATCAGTGTTTTCCAACTGAACCTTATTGAAAATGTAACAAATCATGCAACAAATAAATACAAATCATTACATAAATTATAATTTTAACACTTGGTTGCAAATCCTTTGCAGTCAATAATTGTCTGAAGTCTGAAACCCGTAGACATTACCAGGTGCTGGGTTTCTTCCCTCTTCCAGGACTTTACTGCAGTAGTCTTTAGTTCCTGCTTGTTCTTTGGGCATTTTGCATTCGGCAAGCAAAATGCATGTTTAATTGAAATCAGCTCAGGTAAAAAATCAGCTCAGACTTGGCCATTGGAGAACAATCCACTTCTTTGCCTTAAAAAGTCTTTTGTTGCTTTTGAAATGCTTCATATATAGTTAGTTGCACGTTATTGTATAAATGTAAACTACAACTCGTGTGTAGATTATTTACCTATGTATCAGACATGTTTGACATGTTTTACAGACATGTTAGGTTTAAGGTATTAAGTAAATAAAGTGCATCATATACACCAGGGGTGTCCAATCTTATCCGGAAAGGGCCGGTGTGGGTGCAGGTTTTCATTCCAACCAAACAGAAGCCACACCTGAGTCTATTGAAAGCCATGATCAACTGATTAAACAGGTGGATTCAGGTGTGGCTCCTGCTTGGTTCGAATGAAAACCTGCACCCACACCGGCCGTTTCCAGATAAGATTGGACACCCCTGATATACACTCACAGAACACTTTATTAGGAACACCTTTACACCTATGCAATCACGCAATTATCTAATCAGCCAATCATGTGGTACCAGCAGAATGCATAAAATCATGCAGGTACAACCCAACAGCTTTGGGTAATATTTACATCAACCATCAAAATGGGAATAAATGTGATTTCAGTAATTCTGATTCTGGCATGATTGGTGCAAGACAGGCTGGTATGAGTATTTCTATAACTCTGATGTTCTGGGATTTTAACGCACAACAGTCTCTAGAGTTAATTAGAATTTTGAAATCAAGAAAATGGTGAAACAAGAATCTCATCAGTTCTTGTTGATGAGAGAGGTCAATGAGGAGAATGGCCACACAGCTGACAGATAGGTTTGAGTTGACAGAAAGGCTACAGTAACTCAGCTAACCACTCTGTACAATTGAGATGAGCAGAAAAGTATATCAGAATGCACAACACATCGAATTTGAGGCGGATGAGCTACGACAGCAGGAGACCACATCAGGTTCCACTTCTGTCAGCCAAGAATAGAAATCTGAGGCTGCAGTGGTCACAGGCTCACCAAAATTGGACAGCTGAAGACTGGAAAAACATAGGCTGGTCTGATTAATTTTGGCTTCTGCTGAGGCACACAGATAGTAGGGTCAGATTTTGGTGCTAAAAGCATGGACCAACCTGCCTTGTGTCGACGGTCCAGGATTGTGGAGGTGGTGTAATGGTGTGGGGAATAATATGAATCAATCATCGCTTGAATGCTACAACCTATTTGAGTTGTTAATAATATACATGCCTTCATGGCCACAATTGACCCATCTTCTAATGGCTACTTCCAGTATGAAAATGCACCATGTCACAAAGCAAAAGTCATCTCAAACTGACTTCATGAAAATTACATTGTCAATGTTCTTCAGTTGACTTCCCAGTCACTGGATCTGATTCCAGTAGAACACATTTAGGATGTGGTAGAATGGGAAATTCATGGCATGAAAGTGCTCCTGAAAAATCTGCAGGAATTGTGTTATGCCGAGCAGAGTGGCGCTGCGGAAGCGTGCTGGGCCCATAACCCAAATGTCGATGGATCGAAAACAACCTCTAGAGCGGGTTGTCCACTAATCGTAGGGTTGGTGGTTTGAATCCCGGCCCGGGTGATCCTATGCCGAAGTGTCCTTGGGCAAGACACTGAACCCTAAGTTGCCCCTGATGGCAAGCTAGCACCTTGCATGGCAGCTACCATTGGTGTGTGAGTGTGCTCTACTTTGTAAGTTGCTTTGGATAAAAACGTCTGCTAAATGAATAAATATAAATGTTATGCAATCATCTCAACATGGAAAGAAATGTTTACAACATCTTGTGGAATCCATGCCATGACGAACTGAAGTTGGTTCAAGAGAAACGGGAGGCCCTACCAAGTGTTCCTAATAAAGTACTGGGAGTGTAAATGACAATATTTATTACACATTAAATTTTTTGTTAGTAATAAAGTTCATATTTGATATAATATTATAATACAGATAAAACTATACAGGTCTAACCATTAACACTCATTTCAGATAAGTATCTTTTATAGTTTGCGATCCATCATGAAACAATTTATTTGAGTTTAGTTATATGCAATGTTTATATTAGAGAAATTTTGAAATGGCATATGAGGAAAAGCAAATATCTCAGTTGCATATTCCAGTAATCTACTAAGCACACATTGGCTCCATCATTGTTCTCAAGTTAGATCATGCAATTTTCAAAGTGAATACTTGCTCTATGTGATGTCCTTGGTAGAGGAAAGTACAAAAATATACAGTGCATCCGGAAAGTACTCACAGCACTTCACTTTTTCCACATTTTGTTATGTTACAGCCTTATTCCAAATTGGATTAAATTCATTATTTTACTCAAAATTCTACAAACAATACCCCATAATGACAACATAAAAGAAGTTTGTTTGAAATCTTTGTGAATTTATTAAAAATAAAAAACAAAAAAAAGCACATGTACATAAGTATTCACACTGTGAATACTTTCCTGCTGCACTGTATGACTCAACTGTGCCAACTAAGATGGCGTCTGTGTATATCTCTACAGATTATTAACAAGAATCCTGTGCAAGTGCATTACCACTGAGGTAATACATCTACTAATATTTTATGAGAGAGTGACAGGAGTTGAGTACTTACATTACCAAACTGAGGTGGCTATGTTTAAATGTTTTTTTCTTACAGATGAAAATACTAAGATAAGTTTTTCATGTGTAAAAATTTGCCATCTTGCATTTTTTTTAACTGGTACAACATTCCTCCCCAACTCTTTTGCCCAAATGGTAATATAATGGAATGTTTACAACTTTACACCACTGTACATGAAAATTTTAGGAATATCTTTACAGTTTCTAATATGTAATTCTACATTTAGAAGCACCATATACTTGTGAGAAACTTGTATATGTTGCCTTAATTGAATACATTACTTCCTAGTTCTATAAAACGTATGGTTAATATTATAGTAAAATAAATTAGTGCTTCAAAATATTCTCCATTAGCTTACTTAAATTTTTATTTGCATCCAAAGCTGTCAGTTAGATGTTGGAAGGACATAGTTAAAATAGTAAATGTGTAGGTTCATGTGAACATCCAGCTAGACTTTTGTTTAACTGTGTTGAAAATTAATTAAGGACTGACAATAAGACAATAAAAATGCACACACTATCCTTCTATAAAGAGTAGCACAGAAGTGAATTCAGTGTGTTCCAGTTAATGTGAAAATAGATTTTTTTCCATGCTCCCTCACACTCATCCTATGCCTTTCTTGTCGTGATGGTGCAGTCAATTTCACTGCACCACTGTGACAAAAGACTGGTGACTCATCCACTTACATCCTCCATCTCTCTCAATCCAATTTTTTTCTGTCACTAACTCTAACACAGTGTTACATCTCCGCTCCACACAAACACTGAAAAACAAAAGGAATGGTTTCTATAAAGAAACTGCCATTATTTTATTGTCAAACACAAATTTTTATAAGAAGTGTCAGGTCAGGTAATTTAACAATTTAAAAAAAGGGCAGAAGAAATGCCCCATAAACACACAGATTGATGTTGAAATTGGGTTTTTATTTTATTTCTAAAAATTACATTCATGCACAATCTGCTAGCTAATGGACAGAGAGGCATGCCCTCATGCTGTGTAAATTAATTTAGTTTTTCCATAGACATACAAGTTCTACTCTACCTTGGATCTCTATCACAAGATGGTTAAAACTTATTACTACTGAATTAAAATATGTTTAAATTTTAGCATAAAATCATAGCTATTCTTCAAATGAAAAATCAAATATAAAAGATTATTCATAACATATAAAATCGAGCTCTGGACATTTCCTTAATTGACTAACCTATTATTATTTAACAGGATGAATAAATCATAACTACCCCCATAATTTTAAATATAATATAAACTTGTAAATATAATTATCTTTTCTGCATTTATTTTTACATCTAATTAACATTCTGTCAATCAATTTAAACAGAATCTGCAGCTTTATGTACCTTCTTATGAATCAGCTCCAAAATATGGGATAGGTGGCGAGAGCACCAGCGATTTGACACAGAATAGCTCAGTATTAAGGAAGAAAAATACACAACTCTACTCAAAACATTTTTTTATTTCAGACAATACATTAAAAAAACGTTGTTTTTAAATTTGTATCCTAACTACGTCACACATGATGCCAAAGCCCTCTTTTTTTTTTTTTTAAGTAGTTATTCGAATATTATTCCCTTTTTATTCCAAGACTACGCATTTACAATCAGTCTCTTTGGAAAGCAGGAAGTAGAAACAGACAAAACAGGAAAGAGGTTAGGTACCATCTTGTGGGTATTTTTCCCCCACTTGTATTAAAATAAACATTCAGACTTTGCAGATGTGGTTCATAGAACTAGAACTGAATGAATAGACCATATGAAGCAGTGTATTCAATATTCTACCGACTCAAAGGCCTATTCAATATTTCTCTTCTATTTCCTATGTCACACATCACAGTTTATTTTTAAATCTGGCTCATGGAAAACTGCTTTAATGGTAGACTGTGCAAGCAAATAGCACAGATACGCCTCCCACTCACTATAAACACATACACACACTTTCTTTTTTTTTTTTTTTTTTACACATACACTCACTCACGTACATAGATTTACTGTGTGGTCCCTATACTGCAGAGCAAGCAGTTCAGGCCTGATAGGTCATCTACTTTAAATCTTGCATCATATTTAAAAATAGACATGCATGAATGGTTTCAGCCAATCTTTCCTGAGCAGCAAAAATACAATCCAAGTATTTCTGAATATATTAATTTGAGATTGCAGAAATAAATAACTGCTCCTCATAGTCTAAAAGCATATTGTGCAATTTTCTCCTTTTGTTAACATGAGAAGGTTTGATGCACTTTCAGTTCATTACAAATAAATGGCTGTGTATCGAGTTCAAGTGTCTAATCTGTATCCCACACTATAATCTGTATAGTGTGTCTTCAGAAAGAGAGTCCTGGTTACAGACACAGCTATTTTAAAATTATGAATACAAATGGGGCTGAAAAAAGTACAATCACATGCGGAACTCAGTAGTATAAAAACTGTATACACACTTTCAAATCATCCCTCTATCCTGTGTCCTTTTTCGCGCCATTCTTTACTCTCCCTCCCCAAATACACTCTAATAAAGTCCATTCCCTCAGCAAATGCAGTAGTAGTACCTAAAACTGTCCCATCTAAAACTCAGTAGATTCTATGCGAGACCCATCTCCTCCAGTACACTCCTTGGAGACTCGTCCTCCTAAGACAGACCACAGAAAAAAATTTTAAGGTGTGCTAGAATACCAGGAACTTTTTTTTTTTACACTTTTAATTTTCTAAAAATACACATATAAACATATAAAATGAACAAATCATTTCAGTGATAATAAAGGATGGAAATAGTGGTTCGAAAGAGCATTTTCTCTGATATTTCTTGCACATTGCTGACACGTTCACACTAAATCATCACCTTTTGTGTTGCCAAATTAGGCAGCATCCGCTGAGATTAGGATATTTTTAATCACCTTGATCTGAAAAAGGCCTAGGGCTGGCTGCCACAATTTCTGACACTATACAGTTGGCATCATGTACACATTTTGTGGCAGTGGCCAATGACAAAATATCCATTTTCATATGTTTAATACAGTGATGGGTGAGCAAAATAATTCTTAGTGATTTTTTGCATTACCATGTAGTTTTTAAATTAAGTTCTATGAATAAATAGGAAATATAATCTACACAATTGTACAAAAAAGGCAAATTAATAAATATCAATATAAAATCATCTTGATTTTTTTTTACCAAGTGTACACTAAATTTCAGTTTAACCATTTTCATCACAGTGCAATAGCTCTATACCCAAAATCAGTCTCAACCAGAATCTATATCAGATTCCAGACTAGGAATTTTCCTATATCAGATTTTTAAGAACTTGAACATAATTACATTTTGTGTGAAAAGGCATCAATATACACATACATACTCACCTCTTGTAGCAGGTCAGCTTGTTCAATAGCCTTGAGCACACTTTTTTTTGAAGTGTCCTGGATTTCTCCCCCCATCAGAAATTCATCCAAGATAAAGTAAGCCTTCTCAAAATTAAAAATGATGTCAAGCTCACACACCTAGAGGGGTCAGACACAAATGTGGCAGAAAAGTACAAATTAGAGAATATGAATTCAGAATACAATGTATCTTGTATTTTAAACACTGTGTGGTTTCTATTTTTTTTAAAGCATTAATTGTCACTGAAAAAAATACACACAAAAAAATACAATTCAAGCAATCTCATTTTTTTACAAACTGGATCTACTTGTGACCTGAAACAAAAACGCTACAGAGAAAAAAAATTCGGGAACGAAGAACAGAAGAAAAGGTGTGCCGAGGCCGAAGCTATGAAATGTAGAGAGATACGGGGGGACGCTAATAGCAAATTGAAAGGATAGGCCAGTGAAGGCAACAGAGAGAGATAGATAAACAGGTAAAATTGAGAAATGACTCACACTGCCAAAGTACTTATCCAGCAGCTCCACAAAGCGATGGATGACCTCTAGGGTAATCAGCTCGTTGTCCTGCTCTTCAACTGCACAGCAGAAATACAGACTGGCATACCTACACACACATATACACACACCACCGGTGAGAACAGAAGCTAACCAACATATTACCAAGAATACAATTTTACTGTCTTTACCACACACACACACACACACACACACACAGAATCAATAGGTACAACTTCTCTTACTATGAAACACTATCAAATTTCCGCTCTTTTTTGAATGTGAAAAGCTTTGTGATGCACAACAAAACAGAAAATTTGCTTTACTTGTGCAGTCTATGTCAGAAAAATGTGTTAGATAAATTTTACTATCTGATGGACTGTACATTAGGCCGAATTACTTTAGCTGCGTAAACTGAATTTTGGCTGCGTACGAGAATCCTTTTCTGTAAGAGTCCCCTAGTGGGAAGAACATACATATGCGCAACAGAACGCATCTGTACACATCACCAAACCTGTACTGTCACGTCTAACATCGGGTACCATTTATTGTGCAGCGACACTGCGGGAAAAAGCCGTACGGTGACTCTGAGAGTGGTTAAATAAATGCTGAGGCTGACTGCAGTGAGATTTCTACTGGCTCATGTCTCACAGAACAGCAGGTAAAGTGTAATAGGTGCCAGGTTTTGAAGTGATGTGTGGTTCCACAATGATGCACAGAGTAAGTCATCACCAACATCTGACATTTAAGGTCAACTCAGTCCACAGAAACTCACAGAAGTGCCAGTTTTCACACTGAAACATTACATGTGAGCACATTACACTGGAACTGGAGAGAACACACAAGGAGATTCTTGTCTCTCTGCATATATATGAGCTACATCAGCACAAGCATGTAGCTGACCTTTAACAGAGTAAGTGTGAATGTGTCTCTGTGTATTATTACAGGAAGCACCAGTTTTGCATTCTTCCACTCTTCCTATTGAACAAAATGATCTTTGTTAAAAAAAAACAAAAAAAAACACTCTTCCTCTTGAACACAGATGATCTTTAAAATCCACAATAAATCAATGCATTTAAGTTACAGATGGCATGTTAGTTAATAAAGGTGTAACGATTGGAAGATTTGGATTACTCATCAGATTAAAAGGCAACAACAAAAATTAATTAAGAGAACAAAAAAAATCAATTATTATCTATTTTAATTGATTATAAATGATTACTGGAAAAAGGACAGACAACTGGTGCGTAAACAAGAACTCATATTTTTGAGAAAGGTGATTTGCCCATAACTTTGATACTTAAAACAGTCCTCCTCCAAGTCATCACTACCAAATTAACAGGAGGCCTACCCCAGATTCTGAACAAAGTTCAGATATATAATTATACATCATATAAAATATATCATTCGGAGTATAGGTCGACCGATAGTGGATTTTACCGATACAGATAACTAAGCTGGGAAGAATCTGCTTTAATCAACCAATAGATTTTAAACTGATACTGAATGAAAACATAACACTCAAAGCAAAAGACTGCTGAACTTTATTACAAAAATAAACAGTCCTGTCTGTAGCATGTGTCACGCCTCGATCAGCAGAGGGCGCCACAATATAGACTTTGTCCGGTCATGTGACCCTCTTACGTGGTTACATACCGGAAGTAGGGAAGAGTCTCGTCAGGTGTGCCGTGTTTAGCCTTGTTAAGAGCTCTATTTAAGTTCCGGGTTTTCAGCACTAAGGTGCGCGTTATTGTTTTGAAGTTTCGGAAATGTTTTGATGTTTAGGATTTAGGTTGGATCTGCTCTAGAAAAGTTTGGACTGTTTTGGAAAGATCGGATTGTGTTTGAACGGTTTTGGTTTATGTTTGTTTATTTGTTAATAAAATAGCCTCTCTTGCACTTACTTCCTGCCTCCTCCTCCGATACGTGACAGAATAACGCGCCTTGAAAATGGAAGTAGCGGAGAAGCCTGGATCTTCGGACTGCTGGGGTCTGGACCGCATACAAGCAGCACTAGCACAGGTACGGGGGCAGGCGGCACAGCTTAACTGGATGGAGCAAGCCGGGCTAGGTGCATCAAAGCTCTTTTTGTTGCTCCTGGAAAATTCCATCCAGTTAAGGAGGGAAATCGAATATCAGATGGCACAATATCAGCAGCAGCTACAGGCCCAGCCGGAGAATCCCCCACGACCGGTGGACCTCGGGGTGCTGCCCACGCCTGTGCCCACGCCCAAGAGCCCCGTTTCAGTCCCTGCCTGAACCAGAGAGCCCAGTTGCGTCCCTGCCCGAACCAGAGAGCCCAGTTGCGTCCCTGCCCGAACCAGAGTGCCTAGTGTCCCACGTGCCCACGTCTGAGTGCCAAGTGTCCCACGTGCCCATGTCTGAGTGCCTAGGGTCCCACGTGCCCACGTCTGAGTGCCTAGGGTCCCACGTGCCCACGTCAGAGAGCCCCGGCACGTCAGAGAGCCCCGCCACGAGCCCCGTCTCACCCACGAGTCAAGTCTCGTCCATGTCTGAGAGCCACGTACAAGCCCACGCCCTTGAACACTGCCGGGAGGAGACGGCAGGCTTAGACAATTTTTTTGGGGGGGGGCACAGATGCCCGCATCATGCCAGTCGGAGGCCTACATGGCAGCCTCCGACACTACAGAGACCGAGGGGGAGGTCTCAGCCCCTCAGGAAACAGGCAAACCCTCCTGCACTGCAGCATATGCCGCCCTGTTCCCCTCCTCGGAGGAGGCGGCGTCCTGCGTTCCTGTGCCGTGGCAGGCGGCGTCCTGCATTCCTTTTTTTTTTT
>JAFFST010046353.1:45743-59195 GCA_022414735.1 Noturus placidus | reverse complement strand
ACACCACTGTATCTTCCAACAAACAGTAGTATGTGGGATCTTGTTGTTTGTTGTACGTGTACTGAAGCATTTCTACCAAATTCTCCATGAACATCCTGACAAAAACATATTACAGCTGTCACATGATAAAAATGCTTTTTGATAGCTGGTTTAACATCAACAGATTACGGTTTAACCAGGTTCTACAGGAACATGATTAACTTTATGCCTCGGGGTCAGTGTGCATGTTAAAGAAGGATTTCTATAAAACTGTTATAAATGTCTGTACTACTGTAAAAGTCAGTACTACTCTGTGGCCATTTTATTAGATACAACTACCTTGTATGTCGGCCACAAGACCACAACTAACCAGGTATGATTTTGGGTCTGGGAACATTCTCAGTACAGAAGTGACCCTGGCATATTAGTAATGAATGTACGAGGGGCAGCAGGATTGCTGTTGTCTTCAAACACTGTGCACCTAGGTGTTTCCAGCATGTTTCCATGTACATTGTGTTAACTGTTCAATTTCCATAAGCTCAGTGAAAATCCCTGCACCAAAGCTGTGACCGATACACTCACACCACTGCAGCATTCAGTAAAATGTCACTGAAGTCAGTGTCATTTAGTGATGTGTCGTTCATGAACAATTCGCCCATTTTAAACAGATCTGTAATATGACTCGGTAACGAGTTTCATTTTTGACCTCGCATGCGCTGCAACATCCCAAAAGGTTCTGTACAGGAAACAGAAATGATTAGTTCACATCTCGAGTCTACGGATTTGAGTCACTCGTTCATCCCGTCACAGCCCCACTGCATTCAGCCTATGGGCCGGTCACGTGATGAACGACTCGAACCCAAAGACTCGAGAGATGAACTAATCATTAGTTTCTGGAGAACAGACATGACAAACGTGACGTTACAAAAGAAATAACGACTCGTATCAGGAGCTGAACTAACAGACTGCATAGACTGAAGACTCAGCTAAGCAATTAATGAATCATTTCTGTTTCTCATAATTCAGCCTTGGCTGTATTAGCCTGTAGTTTATTTGATACTTTATTAAATACTAGATGTTTTGGGGTATTTAACATGTAACATTTTAAATATATTCTGTTGAAATACATATATACGAAATGACTTGAAAAAGAACCGTTTATTTTGCTGAACAAGATTCAAAGATCCGAGTCAGTAAAATGATCCGAAATTTCCATTACTAGTGTCATGGCGCTTGAGAATGATCCACCACTAAATAATACCGATCCACTGGTAGACATGGTCTAGGGGAGCTAAAAGATAGTACAGAGCAACAGATGGGATACAGGCAATAGTGGCAATCCTACATGTAGTTGTCCCAGATAAAATGGACAGTAAATATATGTATAAGGCAGGTGTACTGTTGAAGTAGGCACTGAGTACAGGTATGTATCCACCGTTTCCGCTTATGTTCATAAACAGCCCTGTAGCATTCGGAAAGTGTCTGAAGTCTGATCAGTCTAGTAAAATATTGAAAACAACAAAATATTACAACTATATGAGATGTTAAAGCAATCAAACTGCAATGGAAACGAGAGCTAAAACTTGGCTCTTATCTAACCAGTTACTTTTCTAGCTGTGCTAAAGGTCACACTGGGGAAGGAGTGCACAGGTTTTGCACTAGCTATCGACACAAACAACTTTGACACATTCGACACATCAAACATACTGACCTCTCGGTGTCGATACAAGACATGGCAAATAAGACAAACACCGAGCAAAATAACTTGCAGCACTAGAAATCACTCAAATATTTTATATTCACGTATCCACGACGTTATCACCGAGGACATGTTTTTATTACAATTATTCGTTAGAATCTGAACTAGCTAGCGAACAGCTCTTCCGGTAACGTTACCGACAAAGTCTCTCTCTCGGTTTCGGCACGCGTATTAACTTACCATTTTCTCGGCTTCTCAACAGTGTCCAGTGCAATTAAAATATACGAGAAATACGCTTTAATCAAACACGCAAAATACTAGTTATTCATGTCTATTTTACACTCTTAATAGTTCGGTGGATTCTAAAGCCCCATTGAGACTGGAAATGAAGCGTCACTGGCCTATGCGCATGCGCACTGCGTATTACTGCTTCAAGCAGCTCCTTTCTTTCAGGGAATTCATGACTTGTCATGGCTCGGTAACTAGGAGATCCGCCTTCCTGCCGTCGTCTATGCGTTTTTACGATTGGTTTAAGTACCATTCTGTGTGCAGGCTACAGTGTACTGTTCTGGTTTTGAATGAATCGTTTTGTATTTGTGATAGCCGTTAGTAAGTCTGTCGTGGATGAGGTGTTGTTGCCATGACAAACTCGTAGGCTGATTTTGGTTTCCATGGTGATGGGACTCGGACGATTTTGCGTATGCGTTTGCGGGGAAAAAAAAAAGTTAACACAGAGTTCATTTAAAAAGTGAGATTTTTTTAGGAGAATATACTAAAATGTCCAACCACTGAATATAGGACTTGATCTATAAATCTCTGTTTATCCACACCCCTATTTCATTTCAGTTCAAAACCGATTTAATGATTTTAACTCTGGTGCACAAGAACACTGCGTATTGACTGTATGGTGCACCACTTTGAATGTTTCTCATTTTTCAGTCATGCTAATGACAAAAAAAAGAATAGGAACTTTCTTCTTGAAATCCCACAATGCAATGCAGTAGGTCCATCCATCCACCCATCCATCTTCAACCGCTTACTCCTTCTCAGGGTCACGGGGAACCTGGAGCCTATCCCAGGGAGCATCGGGCACAAGGCGGGGGTACACCCTGGACAGGGTGCCAGTCCATCGCAGGGCACAATCACATACACACTCACATTCATACACTACGGACACTTTAGACACGCCCATCAGCCTACCATGCATGTCTTTGGACTGGGGGAGGAAACCGGAGTACCCGGAGGAAACCCCCGACACATGGGGAGAACATGCAAACTCCGCACACACATGGCCCTGGCAGGAATCGAACCCTGGGCAATAGGTCCAAGTAATGTAAACTAGTAGGCACCAAGTATAGGGACACCAGTTTGGACACACATAAATAGATTTGTAGTACAATGCTGCAATGTTGATTTTATGACTAAATTTAGCATCTCTCTCTCTCTCTCTCTCTCTATGTATGAATGTGTGAACACCAGATGTCCTCAGTTGCAAATGAAACACCAAAAGGAGCAAAGAAGCATGCTGAATTTTTCATTACAAAGTATGTTTTATTTCAGTCTATTATGCTCCATGTACAAATGTGCAATTGTCACACAAATAAGAGACTTCACGTCGAAATAAATATAATCTTTTTTTAAAAAAAATACAACTTTGCACTGAACATAATATGTAAAGTAAACATCATGATATCAAAATATTTTCTAGCAAATTTCACACACCCTGTCTTTACAAAAATATTGCTTTAGCACACTGTTTCTGTTTGTTTGTTTGTGTTTTGTTATTATTTGAGGGATAATGGCTTTATAAAAACCTTATAAAACTGCCTGTACTTAAAAAGTGCTCATGGAACCCTGCAATACTAACATTTGCTGTGTTTTAACCTACACAGGTTTTTTCCTTCATTGACAAGTAGTTTTTACAATGTTTTCCACACACACACACACACACACACACACACACACACACACACACACACACACACACATAATAATAATAAATACAGTCCTAACTGATAAATGTCCAGTTCGTGATGATAGATTTTCCAGTCAAACAAAGCCCTTAAATGTAGGAAATCTTCTTCAGACTTATTGACCCATTTGTTTGTAGGCCTATGTTCCAAAGTACACTTTCTAATGAATTCAGTATTCTTGATTCTTTATCTTTTCTGCACTGACTCAGTAGTAATTTGTTTGGAGACAATGACAGTAATCTTCTTAGTCTTTGTGCTTCTGGGATTGCTAATGATTCTGAGGTTGGTTCACTTGACCCATGAATAGCACAGCACCTGTGGAATTAAACAGAGTAATCAGAATAAGCAACACGAAACAAAATATAATCGTGTGAACAAAATATAATTCACAAGAACCAGACAACAAAACGGACCTGTTGGCTTGTGCTGTATGAGGAACAGGAATGGACGGTTCAAAATATGCTCTGCTATGGCCATGCGAGAGTAGATGATGACACCTATAGAGATACACATAAGTTATAAGTGTGACCGTCCTTATCAGTTCTTATATTTAAAGAAACAACACAACTAATCTTAGCTGAAAGTTATCTATACCTCCAGCGGAAGATCCTTTGGTTCCCTCTTCATTCACCTCAACCTTTACTCTCTGTAAAATCTTGGATACATACAGTGGCTCTTCAGCTAAAGATGAAAGAGAAAATAAATCTTTAATAGCAAATAATAACTATATGAAATGCTTGAAGAGTATATTTTTCTTTACTTACTAGTAATCCGTGAGAAATCAGCATTGGTCTGACTGAAGATGTCGCCAAGACCCAGTTTGCTCAGTGCTGATTTCAGATCGACTTCTGTTTCTAAGGAAAACCTGGACATTGCATTGACACAAACACCAGCATTAGTCTTACATAATACAAAATTGAAAGAGTTACCTTTGATGTAATGCGTATTTTACCTGGGAATCACCAGCTCTCGGTTAACCTTCCTAAACTGCCCTCTCCATTCCTGGATTTTGTTGTTGCTCAGCTCTTTGGTTAGGGCAGAAACTGGTACATCCCACTCGAATGAGGATATGATGAGCATGCTCAGTGAGTCCCCCTCATATGGCACCTCAATAACATCGTATTCAATGCCGTCCTTTGTAACAAACTCACCTGGGTGGAGAGAGATATGAAAGCAATATTTAAAACAATGTTGGTAGGATACTAAGAACTAACCAGTCCATTCATTTGCTCATTTACTTATTTACCCATCCATCCACATTAATTCATACATTCATTTGTACATTTATGACTACATCTTTCATACTCACCATAGTTGAACTTCTGTGTTGATCTCATCATTGACACTGACACTATACTGCCATTAGATGTGTGGAAGGTCGCCTCTGCAGTCAGCCTAGGGTCAAAAGGGTTCTTCCAAAGCTTATGGAAATGGAGGGCGTTCAACAGCACCAAACGTGTCTGGTCACTCAGAGCTCCAGATTCTAGGAAATTTGGGATCATGCCTGAACAATAAAAGCAGAGAATGAAGGAGAAATTCAAGACTTGTACAGACTTGTTTTATGGGATTCATGATAATTACACATTCATACACATACCAACTATACTTTCACACTTATAAAATGCTTTATACTGAACCTCAGACTTCTAAGAATATCACTTTCTAAGAGTTATTTGAAATTACTTAAAATATACACCCAATCCTGCTCCCAAATTCTCACCACTCAAACACACAAACACACCTCCAGTGTTCTCTGACATCCAGGAGTTGATGATCTCTAGGGCAGTGTCAGGATGACTGAAGTCCACCTGGTGTGGCACACTCTGAAATGCCTTTAATAGGCTACGCCGGAAGACCTTCTCCAAGAGTACCTTCCTGTCCACCATTATTGCACTCGCCAATTCCAGTCCTTCTTCACTGACCAGGTCTCTCTGAAGAAGCCTGTGTTGACGTGGCATTCCACGAGCTGTACATGTAGAAAGTGTAGGAAGTTAGAGAAATGCATAAAATAATTTCCCTACTACATTCACAAACTGATCATATTTTGGACTGTTTTCTTGATTCCTACCTTGCATAGAGTAGCCCAGGTGTCGTTTGAGAGTCTGCAAAGTGGCACCACTGGCTCCCAGCTGAGCCATCCCCAGCATTGAGGAGATGCCATAGGGCGACAGAATGAAATTTTGATGTGGATGAGATTGGGAAGCTTCTGAAAACACACGTAGTCCAAAATCTACCTGCTGCTCCTTCAGGAGGTTACTCAGAGCTGACCCACAAAAGGTGAGGATCATCAGTACACACAGTCCCTGCATCCTACATTGAGAGAGATAGCACATTCAGCTTTTAGTTAACTACAGAACTAATATTCAATTCAAACAAATCTATATAGAGATAATTTCAAGGTATGAAAACATACCTAGGTAGGAAATTGTCAAAACCTCAAGGAAAACCTTATTGCATACACATGTTTGAGAGTTATGGATTCTCCACTGGGTTAAAATTCACACACACATACACAGTTTAAATGCCATGTTTTCATTTGGCTGCCTTGACTCACCTTTCTTTTTCTCAAAAGGTTTATTCATAACTGTTCCTAAATACACTGGGCCAGTTACATTGCTGAGACAGTACTTTCCATCTCAAGCCTAAGCATTGCAACTTTCCACAGTGGACATTAGTCACTTTTCTATATATTGCTTTATTATTAAAATCAGTTTCTAAATCTAGATGACATTGTGGTTTTGGATCATTGAAGTGGTTGGTCACATGAGCTTAACTATTCATTAAAACCAATTTTTTTTATTACAGATTAAAATTTCAATAATAAGCATTTGTTCTTTTAAATATTACCTTACCCACCAACACAAACCAAAATAAAATATATGTTGGTAAAATTCAATTATCCATTTGTGTTACCAAACAATTCAACTTCACAATACTAAGTGCAAGCAGACTTCCCGTTCCAATTATTCATTAACTGACTGGCTAGCAAAGTAAATATGGCAATATACAAAGTTAACAAAGCATACTTCAAAGCAAATCATTATATATGAAAATACAAAAATCATTACCTCAAAGTAGGTTTTGTATACTCTTCCAATGATTTATCCTTGCAGAAAGACTTCAGGAGCTGCCTGTAATGCATGAGCTGAGTCTCAGCAAATTTCTCTGGTATTTAAAGGACTCAGAACTCCGCCCCTCCAACTAACGGAAGCTGTGAAGTCATAACTGTCTGTATTTCTAGTCTGCCCCATCCCTCCTCCCCTGCTTTCACCTTACTTCATACAGACATGAAAAAAGTGAGACCGTAGACTAAAAAAACTGAGTTTGGCTATGCATTAAACAAAGCATTCACATCTGCCAAGCTTTTGGCAACATACCAATGTCTTTTTTGCGTGTCCTATTTAATTTAATTACTAATTAGTTTACTATATCCACTCACACAGACAGAATGATAATGTATTTTCTTGATGCCAGACTGGGGAAAGCAGACTTTCATAGTCCTACATTACATTGGAAGCAGACAGATATGATGGAAAACACTTGTTTTACACATGCTTTAAATGTGTATTAAAAGTACTAATCCAGTCTTGGACATCAATCTCTATTCTTATATGTCATTAAGGTCAGAGATCAAATTGAAAGGAAATGTCTGGCTGAAACTCATCTCACTGACTGTATCCTCCAGTGAAGGTGACACACTGTACTATTATAGTTTGTACTAGAGAATAAGCATTCCACAGCACATGTTCATTGAGAGGCTCATAAGAGGCCTAAGTTTGCTTAGATGACTGAGCGTCTGGTGACACAATGATGAGAAAAACAGGAAAGATGTTAAATGAAGTGAACTGCTTTGTGTGGTGCATTTTGAGTAACAATGTATGGCATAATAATTTGGCAGTGATTCAATATACTTGTCTGTACCTGGAAGTGAAAACTATGACTAGAGGATAAAACTGACCTTTTGAAGTGTATAATGACAGAGTAATTCAAAATAAAAAAAGTGCTTTTCCCAAAATTATTATAACACTAAGGTAATATTTAAATGGTTGAGTGTTACACTTTTATTAGACCTGCTTGTTAGATGAGAACGATTTTGAGACAAAAGACACTCATCACAAAGCACACCAACAATAAAATTAGCAACACTCTAAAAGGGAGATGTCATACAATGACAAATTTCATATGTCTACATGAGCTTCATATCACTTTATCACATTCATTTCCTTTCCATGTAATTATTAAACTATTTTTAGTTTATGTACACAGCAATTCCTAAATTAGCACCATTCCGTATCATAAATGGAAAAGTCCACAAATGCAGACCCCAGTGAGATCACCCACCTATTTCACATTACAGACAAACATGGGAACTCGCATTGGCTGATGACTCATTGTAACCATATGAGCCAAAAACCAAGGGGATTTTGGAAAATCCATCAACTTAAGCCAATTCTAGGGCAAGCACAGAATCCTTTTATGCAGTTTACTACTATGACATCTTTTCAGTTTTACTAGCTCATTACAGTGTTTAAGGTCTTTAATATGCAGCATACTGTAAGTCTGTAAAGAAGTTCTGAATCTACTCAGATTTGATTCCAGTACGTACCCAAATATACAGTACACACATTAAATTACAGTACATTATACATGTTTGTCCAATAACTGTTAAAAGCTGGAATAATAATAAGTAGTATAATGTACATCTGAGACACACAGTGGTTAGTGGTTAGTACATTTATCTCGTAGTTTTCGGGTTGGGGGTTTGATTCCCGTCTCCGCCTTCTGTGCATGGAGCTTGTATGTTCTCTCTATGATTTGGGGGTTTCCTCCAGGTAATCTGGTTTCCTCCCCCAGTCCAAAGACATGTGTTTTAGGCTGAATTCTCTCTGAATCACACTATGGAAAATCATCTCTGAAATTTCTTTTTTTTTTTTTTTTTTTTTTTTGGATTTATATTTTTTTATTGATTCTCATACACTTTTCAGAATACAGCAAAATATATCAATACAGAATCAATATTTTTTTTACCCTGATAACAGCCCCTCCCACCCCACCCAGTATCTCTGAATTTTCTGCAGTGTGTGAATGTGTGTGTGTGATTGTGCTTGGCTATAGGTTAGCACCCTGTCCAGGGTGTCCACTGCAGTGATAGGCTCTAGGCTCACTGCGACCATGTAGGATAAGCAGTACAGAAAACAACAATTAGACAACAAAATAATGTATCTGAATAGACAAAATCATGATTTGTCTATTCAGTCTAATCATGACCTAGGTCACTGTGCCCCTCACTTCTGGTAAGCACCCCACCCCACCCCTCAATGCGATTTCAACCGCTGGGACTCCACTGTGCCCTCTTCTTAAAATATTGATAATTAACTAAATATATTTTTTAACAATTTTGTAAATTAATTTAGTTTTACCATGAATACTGATTATGAATAAAGAGTAGAAGTTAACTAAAGAAATACTTGACGTCACCAGCTGCCAACACCTTTAATTACCCAGGGAGGTCCAGGAAAGGAGTGATCAAACACTGCATCCACAATATATGGTACTTTATTAACATTTAATTCTTTAAAATTATTATTATTATTTTAGTGAGATGGGCAAGGTAGGTCCCCCCACTGACACATCGAGGCCACCTCATTCCGAATGCCCTGGTACTGACCTTGCTTGTAACACTAAGTTCACAAAATGCTGTCAGCCGTAAGGAACTGAAACTATGAACATCAATCAGATGAATATTACAACAGAACCTGGCTGCTATACAATATGAACCTCTTTTATAATTTGAACACAATTTCAGAAAGTATCTACTCAAAGAAAATAAATAATGTTAATGAGTTTAAAGATGTGAGGATCTTTAAAAAATGTGAATGTTTTAAAAATAAACTGAAATATATGTTTCTGGAAATATGTGTACTGCAAGCACAACTGTCTACACACAAGGTCCACTTATAGGCACTTAAATAGATTGATTGAAAATAATCACAAGATCAAGGTTGAGTCAGAATATTTTTGTTATATTCATAATTAGACTACATGATCTCATGAAAATTGTTACATTTCACATATTATTTTAGCAGTCAATCAATATGACTGAAAATACTGCCCAAACAATGTGTATTGCTCCAACAACTCTCTTTGACAAATAAAAAAAAATATTAGCCAAATGTGCCTCAAGGACCACTCAGTGCAAGTATCTCAGAGGTGTGTATTCTCTTGTGTTAGAACATAGACAATTTAAATGTAGTTTAAATGTAGCTGTAATTTTCCATTTCTCAAAAGGCCTAATCACAGTTGTTCTTGAATATACTAGTCTTAAATACACTAGTTGTTCTTAAATACACTAGGAGTTTGGACAGTTACCATTTTTTATGTGATTAATTAATTTATTTTTTTAACTTTTGATCCTACGTGACATAGTGACATCAGCGAACAATTAAGTTCTACTGAATTACCATATTAAACAGTGATAATACACAACAATGCAATAGTCATTCATATAATTGATATTGGGTAAAAAATGATAAGCAAAAACTAAAGTGAAAGAAAGCAGAAGTAGTGTGGGTGTGTCTAAGGTTACGAAAAAGAGCAGGAACTCCCTTCCGTGTGCAAGGAACAATGTGCACTCCATCAGACCTCTGACCCCAACAGTGAACATGATCGAAGAAAAAAGCTGTGTTAACTGATGATGACTCTACACTTCCACTTTTAGTGAAAACACACCACAAAGTTAATAAAAGAAAAAAGAAAAAAATGGAACCCAATACAAATGTTCTTTTACGCACATGGAATTATCTGTAGATTTATATAATGCATAAATGGGTCCTTGATTAAACTTTGAAAAATATTCATTAAATCTACTGCATACATATTCTATCTCACAACCATTCCACACCCACTCCCCAAATCTCCCATAACCACTCCCCAAACATAAAATTTAAGCTTCTAATGTGTGATGAGTGTCAAGAGATAAACTAATGCTAGGACATGTACCGACAGTAAAATCAGCAATTATTCACATGGAACTCTGGGCCAATACAGTCAGCACCCAGTAACACCGAATTGCTCAGTAATTTCTCTAATGCTTAATCAGATTTAAAGCAGGCAGTTATTGTCAAAATATTCAGCACAGGATGTGATCAGTGGAGCAAAAGAATGGAAAAAGCGGATAAACATCTCATGAGTCTTCCACTCAGGAACAAAGAATGTTCTTGGAAATGATTATCTTAGCTTGAAGATAGTGAGAGTGATTAAAAATATACAGAGTTCAGGAAAACAGACAAAACAGAATTGTATAGAACACATTAGTGTTTGTTTCACATTTTCTTTGACCAAACAACAGTGAGAGGGAGGTGTGAAGTAGTTGTTGAGACTAAACAGCATGTGCTACTATGAGAATGGAATGCGCAGACCATGTCACTTTCACAGATTTTAGCAAGGTAAACATATCATGGCAGTTTTATGCAATATACATATGCAAAATAAATATTTCTTTTGTCTCATATGAATGTAATGCTCTTACCATATTGATCCCTATAGTTATAATCCTCAGCCTTATAAATATAACTTTTGGAGGCTGTAGGCTGGATGTTAACTCTGGCAAGATGTTTCAGACATGGTACAATTGTACATGGTGCATCTTTAACAAACTATTGTTTTAAATCAGATAAACCAAACAATACAAATCAAAAAGTTTAGGGTGTAATTTCTTCAAGATTTCAACACCATTTTTGAACTCAGTGAAGTATAACAAGGCTACATTAGTTTAATATACTTTCATTTACTTGTTGTTTCATTGACTTTCATCTAATGGCACAGGACTGGTGTTTACCCATCTCCTAATGTGGTGTAAAAAGATTAGTTCAGCAACCAACAAAGTGTAATAAAGGATTTTATATGGGTGGCTGGGTTGTCCTAAAGGGTACAGATTGTATGAACAAGTTTTGTGGTTGCAGTGACTAAAGCAAGAGGTTGCACATACTGTAAACTGAAGTCCATATCTCTCCCTCAGCTACACATAGTACATGAACACACCATACCTTAGACAGTCAGTTGGTGTGAGTAACAGATTACATCTACTTTTTTGTTCTGTGTTGAATGCAGTATTAGAGAACCTGTTATTTATATATGCAGTTCTTTTACATGTAAGATATAACTTTCAGTACATTGTCACTGGAACTCATTCAGCACACGAAGTTACATTGCATAAGGGGAATAAAACACTTTTCTAATCTGAGAATACTACAATTAGAGAAATATTCTCTGCCAACATCAATAGTTACATGTTTTGTCTGCACTATGGTTCCCAGACCTCAAACGTTTGAGGTGAACTGGAGTGTGTAAACTCATTATGGGAGTGAGTGTGTGTGTGTGTGTGTGCGTGTGTGTGTGTGTGTGTGTTGCCCTGTAATCCTATTAAGGGTGTTTTCCCAGGATAGGCACCGGATCTCTGTAGCACTGACCAGGAAAAAGTGGTTACAGGAAAAGGATTGAGTGAATGTAAATTCAAGATTGGGGTTTTGCATCTGAATTATAATAATATAATAATATAAGTTGTTTCTGATTAACCTGATGTTTATGTGAATTGGACACTTTGTTGTTTGAGTTGAACCAAGCAGGAGCCACACCTGGTTCTACTAATATAATCTGTCAGTCTTGGTCTTCAATCAAAATCTAGGCTCCTATTTGACTGGAATGAAAAACTGCAGCCACACCAGCCCTTTGAGGATATGTTTGGACACCTCTTTATAAGATATTGCAACACTCTTGAGTATTTTTCCAAAACATCTTACTCCACAAGCATCCAGTTTTGGCTAGCATTAAACATAATTATTAGGTTTTTTAAAAAAAAGCTACCTTGCTACCATTCCCTCTAATCAAAGCAAAGTCAGTTGCACACATGTGTCATTACTTTCCACCACATAGATGTTATATGCCAGAGACAATATACACAAACATACCTGGTAAGTAATAGGTTTTTGTTGATGGAACTGTTTTGGAAGAGTACTCCAGCAGATTGAATGAAATGGAAAAGAAGTAGTCAATGAGGCAATAGTTTAAAAGAGAATAGCTTCAAATGAAAGCTGAATTCCTTCAATTTGCTCTCGTAGCCGTAAAGGCCCTAAAGGCTGGCAAAACTAACAAAACCTTGTGGTACTTTCCACAAGTACTGTGGTACTGTGCACAGGCCGAACAACTTCCAGACAGTTACATAACATTCTTTGCTCTGCGTTGTCTAGACATGCACCTTGGAGACACACTGAGCCAAGATACACACCCTGTCCACAAATACAAAATACCTGTGGAGACATTTCCTGTATAAACTAGATCTAACAGCATTAGAGCATTGTTTCATAATTCATTTTAACAGTTTCTAAAGAAGTGCTAGGTGATCACTCAGTCAATTTACAATGGACAACAATAATCTGATATTAACCCGATTAAGACAATACTCTGATTAAGAAACTACCATGTAAACAGCGATTATGGATTATGTTAATCCAGCTAAATTCATACTCGAAGTAAACACAAATTAAATTAAGACGTGTGGAGTATTCCTATTTTAGTCACATTATCAAATTGCACTACAGACATGTACACACCTTAATCACACTATTAACATTGTGTGGGAATTTTCACCACATTTTGCTACAGGACACATACACTCATGGCAGTGCTCTATGGTTTGACGGAAAAAAGGAAAGCATGGCTGCGTCCGAAACCAAGTATTTACCTATTATATATATATATATATATATATATATATATATATATATATATATATATATATATATA
>JAFFST010046353.1:26048-38644 GCA_022414735.1 Noturus placidus | reverse complement strand
CATGCAAACTCCACACACACATGGCCCTGGCGGGACTCAAACCCCGGACCCTGGAGGTGTGAGGCGAACGTGCTAACCACTAATCCACCAATATTGAGCCTAATGTTACTAACTAATAAACTTGGCTACTGGTTTCAAGTGGACGATAGAAAATATTAGTTGTTACTCAAATTGTAATTCTGAGACACATAAAACTAATTATAACTAAGAATGTGCTGGAAGAGACAGTAGATACTGCCTCTGTCCGCCAGGTATGTGTCAGTTAAAAAAAGTGTATGTAAAGTACATTTTATTAAAGCTGCAGTACTGAATATTTGCCTCTCTATCACGTCCCTGTTTGAAACATTTTATGTTTGAAACATAAAACTGAAAGTTACTTACAGAGTTTTTTTTTTGTTTTGTTTTGTTTGTTTGTTTCACATGGGTTGAGTTTCAGCACTGCCCCTCTGCATGGATGAATCTGATGGTCTGATGTATACATATGGTTGTTATATTAGCTCCAATACTTGTCAACAGAAGTGGGGAAGATATGGAGAGTTGCTCTATCTCATAGCGAGCAGAAAATAAGTGCCACACTGAACAAAGCAAAAAAAGGAAACTCGATACTAAATCAAGTGAACAGGTGTGCTAATGTTAGCTAGCTACCTATTGAGCCACTGTTCAGCAGATCTTTGAATAAAACCATCTCTGAATCAGTCTTCAATCCCTCCAGATCTCAGAGTTGTCGCCACCTCTCAAAAGCCATGCTGATATTTAATCTCATTTTAACACAAGCTCTGTTGCTTTCCCTTTTTGACTGTAGGCTCTCTGCAGTTCGAGGTTTCTTGGTTTTGGCAACAACTGATTCCCTAGATGTCAATAATGACTGCCTTTAAGAACTGTCTAGATTAAAAGCAGCCATCTAGATGACATGTTTAAACTCCAAGAAACTGTTGTAAGAACAAAGCTACAGACACTCCATCACCCTCAACTCCCACACACGATATAGTAGCCAGCTCTTCTTCTTTATGTGTATGGATGTCACGTAACCACACAGAGACAAATGGCAATAAACTGACATTTCCCGCAAAACAGCTCAATTTATATATCATTATTATAAGCTTACAGTCGTAAATCAGGGTAAGGTAAGGAGATAGTTTTGATAGTTTTTTTTTTCATGTACTTGCACAATAATTGATTTTTGTTAATGTTTCATTTAACAAAAGTTCCATACTGCAGCTTTAAATGCAACAATAAAAATACATTTTCCAACCTAGTGACTGCATCCACTATTAAAAAAGACAAAGCCTGAACAACATTTTTAATTACAATGTTGCTGTCACCATGTGGCTGAGAAGGGAACAACAGAATAAAAAACCCACCCTTGGTAGCAAACTTAGTTTGACAATATATATTTATTGTTTAAAAGTTCTATATTAACTTTTGGTCTATTAGATAGTCTTGGCACGTGACGTGTGTTCATGATTAGCACCTTTTAAGCCTATCCACATGGCGCCGTGGCTTAGTTGGTTAAAGCGCCTGTCTAGTAAACAGGAGATCCTGGGTTCGAATCCCAGCGGTGCCTTTTCAGTAGCAGACTTCTCACTTACTTGCCCGGTAATGAGAATGATATTCATTAGCCGCCATTTTAGTAGACAGCGTTAGTTCCCAGAATCCCAGCGTGAGTTACTCACAACCCAGAATGCTTTCCCAAGGTTAGCCTTTGGTTCCATGTCGACTGTTTCCTTACATGTTCATTACAAAAATACTTTACAATAGAACAATAACTTTTGTGTTTTAAACATTTTCTACGGATAAATCAAAGTTTGTAATTTACCCAGCATGTCAAATATTATATATATATATATATATATATATATATATATAAGTTGTGCTTCCCGTATTTAAATAACCACTGGCTGCCACTAGGGGACTGACAATAATTTGCAAAGCTAACTATATATAATTATGCCACAGATAAAAGAAGCCCAAGTGTGATTACGGTTGTTCAAGCCAAGGTTTTCTAGTATGTACATGTGACCTGTACCTGATATTATACATTAATTAATTAATTAATTAATTAATTAATTTATCACTAATGTGCATGGAAGGTGGGTGGAACTCCGAGAACCTAGATGAAACACATGCAGACAGAAAGTAAATACAAAACCCAAAATATATCAGAGCAAAAGACTGAACCAGGGATTCTGGAGCTGTGAAGTGGCTCTTAATATCCACTGGCTATCTGACTAGATGACTGACTAACTCTACCAAAATGGTGGATCACTAACAATACACTCGGTTATGGCATCACATTATAGCATCACACTCCCAGGCCTAATTGACTCAAAAAAAAAAAAAACATTGTTTTAATTTTTTTTGACTGCAAGAAACATTATACTGCCTTTATTGCTTATCACAGCAAGTTACAACTATGTTTGTGTAACTAGTGTACTTGCTTGACACAGGAACTCATATAGCAATAAGCTACTACATTAATTTTTTATTGAAGGGTGCCTGCCAAACTTCATTGATCTAATCATATATGTTTAAGTTGTGGTCTCTGCAACTGTTTTCCTTGCAGATTCTTCACCATCCATTCTGTCTCATTGAGGACATTGTAGTTGTAGGTTTTGTAGTTGAGCATATCCTGGGCACGGAAAATCTTGTTGGATTCATACAGATTGCTCCAGTAGCGAGGAAGGGGCTGGAAGCCACCCAGGTGGGCTAAATGGTCATTGTAGGCCCACTGTTCAGAGTCCAGTTTCAGAATATGACGGGTGGCGACACCGCGAGCTCGACGAGCAGCCATGTCCAATTCAATGTCCTTTTCCATTTCTTCACGTGAGGGGAGGGAGAATGAGCCATCCAGCACAGAGATGGCAAACTGAGACTGAAGGTGTAAGAGCAGGAAAAGGAGAAAAGGGGGGAAAGAGTAGGATGAGAATGGAAAGTAAAATGTGATCAAATTATGCAAGTCAGAAGGAGAGGGTCTAGGGCATACAAAATTTAAAACTGAAATCATAAGTCATCTTTACACAATGATGTGGTGTTTAGAAGGCAGTGAGAGTATATGTGACTCACCTGCATGTGGAAGTGTGGGAAGGGGCATATGGCTCTGCAGATGCCTACAATGAACAGTGATGGATAGGCAGGAGGTATCAGAAACTTGTAGAGAGGATAGACCAAGTGCTCTTTCACCCGCACCCCGATTTGCTCATTAAGAAAAGAGAAGACAAAGTTGTAGCCTGTGCAGAGCATAAACACCTCTGCCTCTGCATGCTTCCCATCCTGAAATTCCAGAGTGCCATCCTCCAACACTTTGCTTACTGGAGGAGCCTGCTCCACTCCTTGGGGCATGGGGCAAGTCAGGGACTTCTGACCATGACTTAGGATCACCTAATTAGAGGATATGTACATATATTCGAAAAATTCAGACAATATGGAAAATGCAAAAAAAAAAAAAAAGAGTTTGAAAATACAGTTCACCTTGTACTATATTGAAAACACATTAACACATTATTTGATGTTTTACTTTGTTAATTTATTTTTGAAAATATAAACTCATTTCAAATCAGATGACTGTAACACACTCCAAAAAAGTTGGGATAGTCAACTGTTTACTGCTGTGTAGCATCACCTTTTCTTTTAATAACACTTATTAAGTGTTTGTGCACTGAAGACACCAGTTGGTTAAGTTTAGCAAGCAGAATTTTCCCCCATTCATCCATTATACATTTCTTCAGCTGCGCAACTTTACGTTGCCTTATTTTGCGCTTCATAATGCACCACACATTCTCAATTGGAGACAGGTCAGGACTGCAGGCAGGCCATGCTCTCACCCGCACTCTCTGCTGCTTTCTACCATGCGCTTGTAATCCGGGCAGAATGTGGATTGGCGTTGTCCTGCTCTGGATGGCAGCATATGTTGCTCCGGAATGTGTACATATCTCTCTGCATTAATGGTGCATTAATACTGATGTGCAAATTACTAATGCCATGGGCACTGACACACCCCCATACCATGACATATGCTGGCTTTTGGACCTGATGCTGATAACCGCTTGGATGGTCCTTTTCCTCTTTGGCCCAGAGAACATGGCTGTTTTGTCCTATTTGAAATTATTTGACTATTTGAAACTATTTGAAAAGTTGACTCGTCAGACCACAAAACACGATTCCACTGTGCTACTGTCCATCTCAGATGAGACGGAGCCCAGAGAAGTCAGCGACGCTTCTAGACAGTGTTGATTTATGGCTTCTGCTTTGCATAGTAAAGCCTTAACTTGCATCTGTGGATGCAGCGGAGAATGGTGTTGTCTGACGAAGGTTTACCAAAGTATTCCCGAGCCCATGTCAGGATATCCATCACAGACTCATGATGGTTTTTAAGATGGTGACGTCTGAGGGATCTGAGATCACATGCATTCAGAAGTGGTTTTCGGGCTTACCCTTTACGCACTGAGATTTGACAGGATTCCTTGAATCTTTTCATTATTGTGCATTGTAGAAGGTGAAATGCCCAGGATCCTACTGATTTGTCTTTGGGGAATGTTGTTCTCAAAGTGTTGGATTATTCGCTGACTCATCTGTTGGAAGATTGGCGACCCTCGAGCCTTCCTTGCTCTTGAAGGACTAGGCCTTTTTTTTGGAGGCTCCTTATATACTTTGATTAGATGATTGCCTCACCTGTCTCACCTTATTTCAATTGGTCACATCGCTATTAGTCCTAAATTGCCCCAGTCCCATCTTTTTTGAAACATGTTGCATGCATCAATTAAAAAAAAGAATGCAGTAAAAGACCTTAGCATTGACATTGGCGAGCTCCATAACAATGTCCAGTCCAGAAAGACCAGCACCGAGCACCAGCACTGACTTGTCTGCAAAGGGCTCTGCACTCCGATAATCATGGCTATGCATCAACATACCTGTCAAGAATCAGCATATTATACATAAATTCTGGTCTCCAAAAATGTAATTTATTGAAAACCCTTCACAAATTGTACTTGAAACAAATTAAAAATATGCATCTACCAAAACACAGAATAAGCCAAAAGTAATGGGCATGGATACAGTTTAGACTCAACCCTGCAAATAAACAGAAGCTTTTAAAGTACAACATTAAACAAACATTTGCTAGGCTCGTGTGCTTTATTGACTTTAAACATATGTTACAACATGTATGTTTAAAATCCTAGTCTATTGCCAGAATTGCATTTCTAAGTATTGATCAAAGACCCATTAGTATTATGTAATATGATAAGACTTCATGGACATGGCTTCAAATGATAAAAGTTTTGATCTGCATTTCTGATTGGTCAGTAATTGGCCTTGTGACAATCTGAAAACATGCTTCTCAAAATAGCAGCTGACACTGATAAATGAACAAGTATGAACTGATGTTTATATTACATAAAAGGCAGGTACACATACCTTTGAACTTCCCAAGTCCAGGTATAGCAGGGATGTATGGGTCATAGAAATGTCTGGTGTTGAAAATCAGTAGAGAACAAATAGGTACTTTAGACTCACTCTGATTTTTAAAAGAAATGCTAAAGTAGCTGTTTGATTTTCACAATATTCTTAGATTTAAATGAACAATTAAGCAATATGTATTTTATTGTGCTCGTTCGGCCTTCAGATTTAATAGTGTATGAGAGTTGGTTATTTGTTATAGAACATGGAGTAGAAACAAACACAATTTTATTTGTAAAGGATTACAGCAGCTAACTCTTATAAGCCATAGCATTTGATAAGCTTAAAACTGATCAACCATAGCTCTATGTGTATGTCTGACATTACTACAACCACGCCACAACCATTTTAGCACTCATCTAGGATCCATTCTCATTTGTTGACCTCTTTATATGACTCATGCATCATAACTTCATAAAAAATTACACACATTCTTATCTTATAATCTTTTTTCTAGCTTTTTCAAGAAAATCTATTTTATTTAAAAAAACACTGGTGTATTATCATTTGTCTTATCAAAATCACTGTCTATAATCACTGTTTACTTGTAAAACACTGTTTAAGTGTAAAAAGGTTATACACACCCATTACACACCATAACAACATCAAAGCGCTCCTTGATGGATTTGTTCCGGTCCACACCATCACTGCTGGTGATATCCCATGCCAAACCTTTCCAGCCACTCTTCACTTTTACTGGATCCACTGTATCCACAGTTGTGCCAAACTGGAAAAGGGATTTCAGAAGTGCAAGTGTGTATATACAGTTTACACAGTGACTACAAATACTTTTTTTTTTTAATTATTAAATAATGTAAAAGAAATGCAAGAAATTCTGCACCGTGCTTGCAGGACGGACTTAATGTGGAAAGGGACAAATAAATGGCAAATTGAAGAAAACTCTTATTATATTTTTAAATGTTATTCTTGCTTGGCACATTTCACATACTCAGAATGACTGGCAAAGGTTGTGCTGAAATCATACCCTGATATGGTCCCAGAGATGGAAATGGTCACAGTACTGCTCAAGGTACTTGCGCACCTCTGTATGATGGACAAATGAAGGAAGATGCTTTGCGAAGGGGAAGTCAGGAAATGACATGACCTCTTTGGGAATATTAGTTCTGGCAAATGGAGAAAATAATGACTGTTTACTAAAAGAAAATTTTCAAAACATGCACAACACATAAAGACCAATTTGCAAATTTGATTGGGGAAATGATGGTGCACTGTTTGAGTTCTCATGCAATATGTAGACATGTCAAGGAGACAATGGCAATTTTACCATAAGGGTGGCACAGAGTGACCTTAAATCATATCCCTGAGAGGTTTTTGTGAGTCATACGTAGCTCATGTCCACATAAATGATCACTGTAGAGCTAGGTTGTTTTTTGTTTTTTTTTTTTGACAAATTCCATTCAGCATTAAGAAATATAGAGAAAATATAATGGAAAATCCATGAATGTCATTATGTGGCTATTTATCTTTCAACAAAGAAACAAATCAGATATTCGTGCATAATTTGCCCTCTCTGTCCACCAGTGTCGAAACACATATTGAGACAGCACTAGAGATCATTCACCTGAGGTCCCTGTACATGCTGCTCTGGATGGGCAGACCGTTGTCGTAATGGCCGATGCGCTCTTCGTAAACCCAAGTTCCGCCCACGTTCTTGGTGATCTCGAATAGCACCGGCGGTGCGAACAGGTCCTGGCGCGCGAGTAAGTGACGTGCAGCACACAGACCCGCTGCTCCTGCGCCCACCACGGCCACGCGGAGCTTGTCCAAGCCAGCCATGATTCTACACATATGATCGATGGGAAAAACAGCCTGTGAACAGCATGTGAATACCCTGCTGACATGACGTATTTGCACTGAAATTGTAAGTCATTCAGAAATGTAACCAGGCATTGATAAGGTGTCTATGCCGTGGCATCACCGTATCACTTTGCATAGATTAGTCAAGGCTTCAATTAGTCTACAGTGTATAGAATTAATCACAGGACATATTTTAAACCATTTTTGTCATCCAAGAACTAGTCCTGGAGAAGTAACAAAATTATTCAAATCCATGCATATTTAGAAAGGTAGAAATAAATACTGTTTGTTCTGATCAATATTTAGACTTCTTATTAACATGCACTGCATATAGAAATATACCTTGCATATTAAAATAGATTAGGCTACAGACTATTAGATTGTCTATTGTTAAGTCACTAACAATTATTAACTTGTTGTGCAATTCTATAGGCTATGTTGTCAAATTCTATATTTTACAGAATTATGGCCAAAAGCTGTTCCTCACAAAGAAAGATTCACATAAGATTAGTTTGGCTACTTACTATAAAAGCACCTACTCCAGTCCAACTTGAGCCAGGGAGTTAACTAGAAGGAGGAGGAGGAGGGAAAATGCTCAGCTATATTTAAGCACTTTGGCCTCTGTCCAAATACCTTGATACTGAAGCCTAATTAACCCTTTAATAGACAGGCTTTCTGGTGGTCGGATAATCAAGGTCAGCTCTAATGTAAGAGAATGTGTGAAATTTAGTCAAAACGGAAGCGAAGACTGTGGAAGGGTCTCTATTTCTCACAAAGTAGTCTAAAAATGAGAACTGCTATTAAAATATTATATTTGGTTGAACTTGAAACTTTGAATTGAATAAAACTCAAGAACATGTTTAAACAGTTAAAGCAATGATTTTCAACCGGGGGCACATAGAGATCGGAAGGGGGTTGCAAAACACAGACAGGGCATCATTTTGGTACTCGGTCTATTTTATAGCTTTTCAAATATAATGTGCATAAATAAAAAACCCCGCGTTCCCTCTCCCTCTGTATTTTCTTTTTGCTGGAGAGAGCTGGAGCTTATCCTGTCTTTTATCAAGCTGTCAGTGCAGACCAGTGTTGCCAGCTTAGTGACTTTTCAGACCCCTTTAGCGATTTTTTTAATTTATTTATTTATTTATTTATTTTTATTATTATTATTTTGCCAACAAAAGTACCAGGCAACTTTTTTGGACAAACCTTTCCACATTTGGCCAGTACTGTCCTGCAAGTGCGAGGTCTTGCTTTCCCACTGCACTCGCACCTCTCTCTGCGTCTGCTCTGTTCAGTGAAGAGCTGAGAGCCGGAGATTTCACATCATCATGGATAACAAGACGCACCCGTAGTCCCAATTTACATCATTCTTATGTGAATGTTTTTAGAATGCAAGACGAATGTAATTCAACATATTTAACGCACAATAGTACACGCATGGGCGTAACCACGCACTGTTTGGGGGGGGGGGGGGGTCCTGACTCCTCAGTGTTGAGGAAATACCAATCTGTCCCCCGAGTATACAGGAGAAAATATTTTCTACATGTTCCGCTTTAATTTTCCCTGCCAATGGATCTGTCTTTTCTTCATCTATTCTATGTATTTTATTTATCTATTTATTTATGTCTATTCTTTTTTAATATATTCACGTTTGTTAAGGAAAATCGGTGTGTGTGTGTGTCCCAGTTGGTTTCGCCCATATTCAACGCGAGTTTGGTGATGTATTTTAGCAGCTCGGTCTGTAAGAAATGGAGACAGCAGCTTTTTTTCAGACCGTAAGTAACTAGACACCTACATATCTAGGCTAATGTCAGTTCCAGTTTTTGATCATTAACGGTACATTCACGTGCACATCCTCCCGCCAAGTTCACTGTGAACCTCACGTTGTGACAGACTGTTATAAATGCGAGTGAAAGTGAGAAAAGTTTGGCGGTGGGTGTCTAGCGTTTGGACCCCCCAAATGTTTGGACCCCCCAATCTATCTATCTATCAAAAACACATTATAGATTAGCTATATACAGTATCTCACAAACGTGAGTACACCCCTCACATTTTTGTAAATATTTGATATTTAATGTTACAACACTGAAGAAATGACACTTTGCTACAATGTAAAGTAGTGAGTGCACAGCTTGTGTAACAATGTAAATTTGCTGTCCCCTCAAAATAACACAGCCACTAGTGTCTAAGCCGCTGGCAACAAAAGTGAGTACACCCCTAAGTGAAAATGTCCAAATTGGGCCCAATTAGCCATTTTCCCTTCCCGGTGTCATGTGACTTGTTAGTGTTACAAGGGCTCAGGTGTAAATGGGAGCAGGTGTGTTAAATTTGGTGTCATCGCTCTCACACTCCCTCATACTGGTCACTGGAAGTTCAACATGGCACCTCATGGTAAAGAACTCTCTGAGGATCTGAAAAAAAATAATTGTTGCTCTACATGAAGATGGCCTAGGCTATAAGAAAATTCCCAAGACCCTGACACTGAGCTGCAGCATGGTGACCAAGACCATACAGCGGTTTAACAGGACAGGTTCCACTCAAAACAGGCCTCGCCATGGTCTACCAAAGAAGTTGAGTGCACGATCTCAGCATCATGTCCAGAGGTTGTCTTTGGGAAATAGATGTATGAGTGTTGCCAGCATTGCTGCAGAGGTTGAAGGGGTGGGGGGTCAGCCTGTCAGTGCTCAGACCATACGCCGCACACTGCATCAAATTGGTCTGCATGGCTGTCGTCCAAGAAGGAAGCCTCTTCTAAAGATGATGCACAAGAAAGCCTCCAAACAGTTTGCTGAAGACAAGCAGACTAAGGACATGGATTACTGGAACCATGTCCTGTGGTCTGATAAGAGCAAGATAATTTTATTTGGTTCAGATGGTGTCAAGTGTGTGTGTGGTGGCAACCAAGTGAGGAGTACAAAGACAAGTGTGTCTTGCCTACAGTAAAGCATGGTGGTGGGAGTGTCATGGTCTGGGGCTGCATGAGTGCTGCTGGGTCTGCATGATTGCTGCCGGCACTGGGGAGCTACAGTTCATTGAGGGAACCATGAATGACAACATGTACTGTGACATACTGAAGCAGAGCATGATCATTATGCAGTATTCCAGCATGATAACGATCCCAAACACACCTCCAAGATGACCACTGCCTTGCTAAAGAAGCTGAGGGTGAAGGTGATTGACTGGCCAAGCATGTCTCCAGACCTAAACGCTATTGAGCCTCTGTGGGGCATCCTCAAACAGAAGGTGGAGTCAACATCCATGATGTCATCATGAAGGAGTGGGAGAGGACTTCATTAGCAACCTTGCCCTCAACCTTGTGAACTCCATGCCCAAGAGGGTGAAGGCAGTGCTGGAAAATAATGGTGACAAAAAATTTACACTTTGGGCCCAATTTGGACATTTTCACTCAAGGGAGTACTCACGTTTGTTGCTAGCGGTTTAGACATTAATGGCTGTGTGTTGTTGAAATTTTAACAGCAAATGTCTGAGTTTCATTTTATGTGAAAATGATAGGTGCAGAGTATAAGGAGAGCTAATGCACTTTGCATGGCACTGTAGCTGCTAAACCCATACAGTGATGACTTATCGGATGCCTCCTCAGGGTTAGAGTTAACCCTAAACCTAGCTCTTTGATATACAGTAGTATAATCAATTCTGATGATAATAGCTAGATAACAATCTATTGCTACATGTGTAAGCACTTCAAGTTCAAGTAAAAATAAAAGATATAGCAAATTGGAGCCGGTTAAACTAAAGATGATTTTATTACCAGTACATTTAAAAGCAAAGTGCTTGTTGACCCAGGCGAACAGTAACTGGTAAGTGTTTCTTTCTGGATTTTTTAGTTGAAACTAGTTTTTAGCACCGATTGTCAGAAGCAGTAACTGTGCTCTATTGTTGCTAGGGGCTGTATACACGCTGCTAGATTAAAGCTAACTCCTGGTATTCAGATTTGTTTTCGGTTGGCAGTCGCTCGTTCACGCGACTACCCTTTGTTTTGCTTATTAAAGAGGTGTGCTCAGCTGTGAATTACAGCAGTATTTAATAATTAAGAAACGCTGAGGCGGAAGCGTCAGCCCTTGTCGTGTGAAGACCAAGCTCATGTGAAGACCAAGCTCGTGTAAAGACCTGCGAGTCTACCTGCGAGTCCACCGAGCAAGGACTCTGACAAGACACCACTCGCGCTGCTGAGTATACTTTTTCTCCCCTTTATTTCTCTTGATGTCTACCTGTTTACACTCACTAACGTCATCAGTTTATCCCTGTTATTTGCCACAGGCGCAGACTGCGGCATATTCCCAGAAACGTACACAACTTGGACAACCTACGCTCTCTGAATGTGGCCTCTGCAGGTTCCCTCTCATTCTCAAGCTGACTTTGGAACTGCCAATCTGCTGTCAATAAAGCAGATTATATTCCCGCCTTTGCGACCCACTCCAACCTCAGCGTGCTGGCTCTGACTTAGACTTGGATCCATGCTAAGAACACTGCCACACCCGCTGCCCTGGCCTCCAGCTTCAACTTCTCCCATACGTCACGTCCAAACAGACGAGGGGGAGGTAATTTACCTCTTGCTCATACACTTCCTTTGAATATCATGCTTTTACAGTCACTGACCCTGCCAAAATGCACTTTCTTGCTGTTTACTGTCCTCCAGGTCAACTGGGGAAGTTCCTCGATGAATTTGACACGCTACTGTCCACCAACCCAGATGATGGAACTCCTCTTCTGGTCCTCGGTGATTTCAACATTCATCTAGACAAGCCACAGGCAGCTGACTTTTTTGCTCTCCTTCCCACATTTGACCTCAAGCAGTTCACCACATCAGCAACCCACAAAGCCGGCAAACAACTCGACCTCATCCTCACACGTATTTGCACCACACACAATATTCTCATTACTCCTCTTCACACCTCTGACCATTTCTTTATCCAGTTCTCTATTACTCTCCCCTCACCCCCTTCACTGTCTCCTCCCTCCGTCTCCCTTAGGCGCAATCTTCGCTCCCTTTCCCCCCTCACATTTCTCCTCCATTGTCACAACCTTACTTCCCTCTGACAGCCACCTCTCCACACTTGATTTAAGCACTGCAACTGCCATGCTATGTTTCACCCTAACATCTTCTCTTGACAGCATCTGCCTCCAGACCTGCTCACATATCACCCTCTAGCCCTTGGCTCTCAGAAGCTCTGCGTAACCGCCGCGCCAAACTAAGAGCATCTGAAAGAAAATGGCGCAAATCCAACAACCCAAATGACCTAACCAAGTACCAGACACTTTTCTCTTCTTTTTCCAACAGCATCTCCACTGCTAAAGCCACATAC
>JAFFST010046353.1:13615-24318 GCA_022414735.1 Noturus placidus | reverse complement strand
TATTATTATTATTATTATTATTATTATTTATCCGAGTGCAAGTATAGGGTCTATTCAGATATATTTGGACAATTTCCACATCTTACCCTCACACTAAAATAAAAAACCCTCAACATGATACATTTCCGGAATCCTCGAGGCGTTCAAGGAGACGTTTCCGATTAAACCTGGGGGTAAACGTGTTCTCTGTAAGACTTGTGATCTTTAATGGGTGAGAGAGCGGTAACAAAACGACAGAAACGCTGCGAGCAGGGTTCGAACCTGCGCGGGGAGACCCCATTGGATTTCAAATCCAACGCCTTAACCACTCGGCCATCGCAGCTGATGATACCTTAGGCTGCTAATTTATTGAAAATACTTCGTTAAGGCTTTAAATCGAGTTTAAAATAAATATGATAACATAGCCCCGGATCAAACAGCCTCGATTAAACACAAAATAATGAGGTAGTGAACAACCACAGCGATATATAAACGTAAATGGCTAAAAATGCATAATTTTGGTCAAAGCTTACTTGTTTGTTTCTGCCAGCGGTGTTCCACTGAAATCTTTAACTGCGGAAACTTGTTACCCATTGTAGAGGGCGTTGTTTATTGGCTAATATAATCACGTGGACGATCATTCGTCACGCTGCCCAAATAACTTATTTTCCTTTACTACTTATCTTAGTAAGAAACTTAAAATAATAGATGTTTTCGTGTGAATTTGTACCAAACGCCTATTTTCTTTAATGTTTACGTTAAATAAGCTCTTTATGAATATTATGCTCATGTTACTACAATTTTAACAGTCATTAAAACACTTTTGTGGACATCTAAGTTAAAGACATGCGCTAAAAACTAAATGTAGCGCATTGCATTTCCTTTCTGTGTGCACTTGTAAGATTCTTCTTAAAAGCTGGGAGAAACATGAGTATGGTGCACATCGTGGCCCTAACTAAAAGCAGCTTCCGTTGGTAGCATGTTACAGCGGTAACCGATTTCGGTGTTGCACAGTGAACAAACGTCATTTCCTGTATCTTTTCCGCGTATCGTACAATGGAGCAAATTTGCTACAATAGAGTTGAACAGTGACGCACATTTTTTTCTTATTAAGAAGTACATTATATGGCCATAACTATGTGGACGGCTGACCACCTTACCATCACACCCATATGTGGGTCTTCTCCAAACTGTTGCCACAAACTCGGAAGCACAAGGATTTTGTGAAAATCTGATGATTTTGGTACCGTTCAAATGCGTTTACCTGGTTACCCCCTTTTAAGATAAGATAAGATAAAGTTAAGATAACCTTTATTGATCCCACACTGGGGAAATTCCCTCATTACAGCAGCTCAATTACACTTTAACTTCCTTGACCGAGCCCCCCGCCCCGCCTTTGTAAGACGTCTTTAAAACACATTAAAAAACAGACTTCTGAATATATTCCCCTTTTTTATTAATAGTTACATCTTACATCTTTACATTAGGAATTGATTGTGTGTGTGTGTGTGTGGCTGTCTGAGAGTGAGAATTTATTTTTCACACCAAATTGTTGAGGACTCCCGGGCGCCCCCTGGCGGCCCCGACTTTGAAAACCACTGGTGTAGTGAACGTTTTAAAGACGACCGTTTTTCTGCACTATAAGGCGCACCTAAAGCCTTAAATTTTCTCAAAAATCGGCCGTGCGCCTAATAATGCGCCTTATGAGTGGACTGAGTTCCAAAATCTGTAAAAATGTGCGACTTTAGTTGGCGTAACAACCGTATACGCCTTATAACACGGTGCGCCTTATGTATTGGTCAAGTACAGAAATAGACCCCGTAATTGAGACTGCGCCTTATAGTGCACCTTATAGTGCGGAAAATACGTAGTTTTGAAATGTGATTTTGTGACTAAGTCAATAGGAATACATACATAAACACACACGGTCTCAATATCAACACACCATTTATTAATATTTGGTCAAATAACTAGTGCATGTTTTGTATACAGTACAAAAAAAAACCAGTATACAGAGATGCATTATTATACCATTTGTCTTAATTGAAGACAAAATGGCCTTGCATTGAAGGGGAATTGTACACCAACATAGAGGTACTGGTGCATCTTATACACTGTATGGCCAAAAGTGTGTGGACAATATACCGTCACACACACATGTGTTTGTTGAACATCCCATTCCAGATTTAGTCCTCCCTTTGCTGTTAAAAATCTCCACTCTTCCGTGAAGGCTTTCCTCTAGATTTTGGAGCATGACTGTAGCAATTTGCTCATTCAGAACATTAGTGAGGTGAGGCACTGATGTCAGGCAAGGAGGCCCAGGGTGCACTCAGTGTTTTAGTTCATCACAAAGGTGCTCATTGGGGTTGGGGTCAGGGCTCTGTGCAGGAAACTTGAGTTCTTCTATTCCAACCTTCATGGAGCTCGCTCTATGCACAGGGGCATTGTCATGCTGGAACAGATTTGTGCTTCTTAGTTCCAGTGAAGGGAAATTGTAATGTTATAACATACAAAGACAATTCTGTGTTTTCAACTTTGTGGCAACAGTTTGGGGAAGACCCACATATGTGTGTGATGGTCAGGTGTCCACAAACATTTAGCCATATACTGTATTTGTATAGACCTGGGTGATGTAACACAAGTTCATTGTCAGTGGTCACATGACATTGTCATTTTAAAACGAGGCTCCAGAACACTGCTTCAGACGGCATATCAAATGGTAAATGGTAAATGCCGCACTTATATAGCGCTTTTATCCAAAGCGTTTTACACTGTGTCTCAATCACCCATTCACACACACACACACACACCAATGGTAGCAGAGCTGCCATGCAAGGTGCTAGCTTTCCATCGGGGGCAACTTGGGGTTCAGTGTCTTGTCCAAGGACACTTCGGCCTGTGGAGTCACATGGACTGGGAATCAAACCGTCAACCTCACGATTAGTGGACAACCCGCTCTACCACCTGAGCCATCCCTACAGTAAGCCTTCACAATAACAGACAAAAACAAAAAAAAGGACACATAAAACAAAGACTTATGATAAAAGATCATAAAAACACATTAAACAGGTACTTTAATTGGAAAAGTGACTATTAAGAGCTGGTTCAAGTTAGCACAAACACTTTGGAATGCAGTTCCCGGACCCTCAGTAAGTTGAAAGGGGTAATTCTGCTTCTACCTGCAGTACAGTGGACAGCAGGATCCAAACCCGTAATCACTGCAGCACAGTCACAAGTTTTATTAATATTAATGAAATATCTCAAGGGCATTCTTGTGCTTATGTATCAATTTATTTTATATTTAAACATGCAAAACTTCTAAATACTGTAAATGCAACATGTTAGCAATGGCAGGCCACTGCATCTTGTGGATTAGACTTCTTGAAATCAGCACAGAGGTTATCTGGCACTTCAATTTAATCTGGGTGTTTGAGTGTTCCTGGCAGGTATATAAAACACATTTTAAGAAGTAAACTTGATGTGGTAAACATTAATCTGAGATTTATACCACTAGATGGAAGAATATCTGCACTTTTTATATATAAACTACTATAGTACTGTAAGAAGTACATTGTTATGTATATTGTTAAGAAAGTAAACTAACTAACTAATTTATAAAACCAGGGATTATGATACTCCTAATTTCATCTGCACACTTCGGAGTGTTACATTAACCCACGCAAACCACAGTTATTTTGGTGCTATAAACAAACATCAGTTGTTACTGTGTAAATAAAGCATGTTGTGAAAAAAGGAAGTCTAACTTATTGACTATAATAAATGTGAACTTTAATGAATGTTAGTGAATATTTAAAACCTGAATGTATTCACAGGTAAAAGTGCGTGTGGAGATAAATGTCTTCAGCCTACATTCATCAGAGTCTAAGGCACTAGGTAACTTTACCTGACTAATAGTTCATGTAAAAACAACAACCAAGGGCACTGGTTTTCAATAGCAAAGAACACCAACTTGTACTACTCTATACTTTAAACTGTGGGTTGATTAATTAATGATTAACTACTGTTAATTATCTATATGGAATTATCTAGGTAGAACAACTACCCATGCTAATGATTGCAATAAACAAATGAACAATTAACTACAAATTAAACAACAATAAACAAATTCTAAATTGCTGTTAAGCCAGTATCACTAAATGTAAAATATACCTTGTCACAGACCATTAAACCAGTTTGAATGGTTGTGGAGACCAGCTTATTCACCAACATTTAATTTTCTCTTTACTAATAATACAGAGAGGCAATGTAAGAAAACCTAAAAGCAATCTTTTGCGAAGTTGGCCAACAGAACCTTGGTTTGTAGTTACAAAAATTATACCTATTTGGTACTTAGTTTGTAGAGGAAAAAATGATGCCCATTAGACCAGGAAACAAAAGTAACCTTTGGCAGACAATCCTTATCAGTTTTATTTATAACCATCAGAGAATGGTGTTCTGTGAAGTTCTTTGTTCACTGTTCACATTCATCAAGACTGTTTTCTTTTCTTTCATAAGAGAAGAAAGTTAGCATGTACACCATAATCTATTTCAAAGACAACTAAAGTAATATAATCAGCACTGCTTTGTAATTTTCTGTACAGCATATTCAAAATTTAACAGCTTTAGACTTCCACTGCTCCCCAGCTCAGAGTGACTCAGAAGATGATGGTTAGCAAAACCTAGGTCAATACCATTTAAGCATTTCCACCAGGCCCGGACTGGCTATCAGGAGCATCGGGAGAATTCCCAGTGGCCTGACAACTGATTTAACCTGCTGCCCTGCTGTTCTTTTATTTATTTAATATTATCTATTCATTGTATTATATTATTGCGTGTCCTATGTACTCAAGTGATCTATTCTGACGTCAGAATTTGATAATAAATTGATAAAAATCATGAAAATGTTAGTTTTGACTTGCAGCGGTTTGGAACAGAGTCATCGCTACACAGAGCGAGGATGGAGAGGAAGCGGCCAAGTGGAGCAAAGAGGAAAAAAGAAAGGCGTCTAAAAAGATGCAGCGAAAATGTAACAAAATTACAGACTAGTTCAGGGCTTCAAATGCAGCTCAGTCTCATCTGTAAATACTGTAGCTAACTTAGCTAATCAAGTATTAACCACAGTTTCACTACTAGCAAACGCTAGCACTATTACTATCATCACTCAAAGTATGCTAAAGGACAGCATTATTTACTATGTAGTTATAATACTAGGTAATTTAGCAGAGAAATAACCAAATTTATGTACAGTCCATTTAGGAAGCTCTCCATGTTGTTATTTTAAATGTTGAAATGACAAATACAGTTAGGACAAACAGCAACAACAACACCAAACACTTTTCCAAGCTATGAGTTAAAATAAAAGGTATTATTATGTTCAATATAAGATTTTTCTCATTAATTAATTTTAACTAAAAGAAATTTAGATTATGCTCACAAATTACAGTGAGATTAATCAGTTTTCATTTTCCATCAATGTGGAGAGAGTTTTGTTTATAGCATTGGATAGGGCAAAAAAGTGACCAGTACAATAAAAAATGGCAACAAAAAAAAGTGTGTGTTGTTAACTCTCTTTTGCATTTAATGTACTTTTGTGACGGAAAAGTAGAAATGTACTGGCAGCTTTGACCTTCTGGTGTTTGTTAAATGCTTGGCATACCCATGTAAGCTGATATAAATTGTGACTGCTTCACTACCTCTAGGTTTCTTGTTTAAGTTTTTATTAGATGACCATACTGTGTGTAATAAATTGATAAAAAATAAATTATGTCCCAGTCCAGCCCTGATTTCCACCCATATGAAGGTCTGTAGGAGACATTTCTGATAAGTTTACTGTGAAAACACTTCCCTCTCTCTTCCATTGTTAACTCTTTTACCTCTCTTAACTCATCCCAACCAGGTACAAATGGATGAAGCCCCTCACCATCTGAACGTTCCTTTCTCTCTGTGAATAACATTTATTCTTATTCCTATAACTTCATGAAAACCTTATATGGAGTTGTTCCTCTCTTACATTGATATGCTTCCTGCTTTACGCAAATATGCCCTTCCACCTAACCAATCAATAGATAACCCATTGTCTCTGTTGTGTTTCAAGCATGATATATACCTTTCTTTGAATAAATTAACTTTGTGTGTCTGTGTGTCATTTGGCAAACTATCCCAAGGCCTTAGTCTGGAAGTGTGTAGTGGGGTAAGGCACTGTCTTTTTCTTTCTTTTTTCCTCACATCGCAACTCTCTCTTCACAAACCCTAAAAATTTCATACCAAAATCAGCTAGCTAAAAGCAAAACCACAGAGGGTCAAAGAAGAAAGGCAAAAAGCACAGTGTCATGGCTCGTTTAATGGAACAGCTGCACTCAGTGTGAGGGAAAAGTAGGTACTGGATAATAACAAACTCCTAACAAGCAAACATTATTATTATTATTATTATTATTATTATTATTATTATTATTATTATTATTATTATTATTATTATTATTATTATTATTATTACTAAATTACTAAATATACTTCAAACATCCTGATAACATGGCTAACATGATGTTTGCAATATTACCTTTATAGTGTATGGGTTACTGTGATTTAAAAAATATATATATATTATCACAGATGTGCTACATTGTCAAAGAAAGTTACAGTAATAGTCTAATTGAATGTATTTGTATAGAAACTAATATCATGAATGGTATCCAGTTTCAAATGAAGACACCCCCTTAGCAACAGCACAAGCTATTTTGCAGTGAACTATGTGGGCTAACATTAGCTTGGGTGTTTGTTTCTGATCAAAGACATTATCTTACCTTCAGAGTTGTGTATTTATGATGAAGCACCCAGCTTGAAGCTTTTCTCCAGTTTGATAAAAGGGGCTTTGTATGTACTCTTGCACATGCTATGAACTTCATAGACATTCAGGTTTGTGAGGTCTTGCAGAAACCGACTTTAAAAAAAAAACTCAGTTACGAATGTACTGAATGTACCTGAAAAGCGGCAACAAATAAAATGCAGAAGTGTTTGTGTAAGCGACTCATTGAGAGAACAGGAAGGGAAGTGATGCATCTGTCAAATTACGTTGCTTTATTAACCCAATTTAAAATGCTTTAAATCTATCTGTCTAAAAGATAAAGGCGACTATGTGAATAAAATATAGTAAATAACATTGAACTATATCAAGCACATTGCACAGGTACAGTTACAGGAAACATGGGCTTTTCATTTTTTAGCTAACCTTAGTCAAAAAGACAGGTGAGTAGTACTGTGCTACATTTGCTTCGTTACATTTACTTGAATAACGTTTTTGGGGAAAAAATATTTTTAAGAGTAGGCTTAACTGGCCATACTTATAGTCCTGCTCAAGTTCATATTTAGTCACAGAAATGTACTTTTACTTCTCTACATTTGGGGGCTTTCCTCCGTTACTTTTAAATATTAATGAATATATGTAGTTTTAATAATTAGTTCACACACACACACACACACACACACACACACACACACACACACACACACACACAGGTGTGACTTACAGTTCTCCATGTAGTCTGAGATTCAGGATTTTCCCTACATACTTTATTACTCTTACTCAAGTAATTATTAACATTATTACTTTTACTGTTACTTAAGTAACAATTTTTTATAAGTAGTTTTATTTGTACTTGAGTAAAAATATTTGGCTACTCTATCCACATCTGCAAAAATAAGATTAGCAGTAATGTTAATGTTTGTTAGATATAATGCTAGCTAGTGAGCTGTTAGCTAGTTACAGGTGTTATAGCTGTAAATATTAGTTAGGTTTCTGGTTAACTAGCCAGCTGGTTGACTGAGCATGCAAGAGAGAGCTGCCATTTTGTAGCAGTATTCAACTTTTTGACACAGTTAATTCTGCAGTTTTGCACTATGGTTTAATAATAGAAAAATATGTTTTATTTGGACTTGCTCAGAGACTATCTAGGGATAACTCTCAGATTTGTGGTCTATTTGCATACATTCAGTACAAGACCGCTTCATAACTCAGCAAGCAACTTATAAATTTACACATAAGTAAGCTAGGATAAAGCAATTCAGTCATATATTGTGAATCCTTGCAGATTCCCATACTTTTTATGACTGCATATCAAAGTCATAAAAGCTTACAGGATGGACAGGTAAATCCTTGCTATGATTTAGAAGTCAATATAGGAAGCACAGCTTTCCTGGTAATTTCTAAAATGTCACAATCAGCTTTAACAGAGTTGTTATTGTACTCATGCTCTAATTTATTTTAATAGCACAAAAACATTAGAAAGCCAGTGAACAATGCCCATAGAACACCAATTACAAACCTTAAAATTTGTTGAAGAAAAAATGGGTCATCCCACTTAGACACAGTTTCAGTTTAAAGCCAAAGAGGACATCACAAATGCTTATTATTATTATTATTATTATTATTATTATTATTATTATTATTATTATTATTATTATTATGAGAACAAAAAAGAAAAACATCAGAAAAAGAAGACACATATGCAGTATGTTCATTATAAGACAATGGAGGAAAACAATAAAGAACAAGTAAACATCCAATATACATCAACATATATATGTATATACAGTAGAGGTGATGTTGAGTCAATGCAGCGCATCTCTATTGCTTATGAGGCGCGTGGTGTCGCTATGCCTGTGGCATAGGGCTCATACCACTAGGGGGGTTGCCTCCTCAAAGGCTTTATCTAAGGTGTACACCCTTACAGGTTGTGTGTGCTGCAGCAAGGTGGTCTACGCCTCACACATTCATTTAGCATTATAGTTTGGCCTTATTGGCCAGCACATATATGGTCCTTGGAGATAATATCTTTGCTGGATGGCACTCCCTGAGAGATTCCTGTTCGCAGGGATCTATTGTCTCAAGCCAGAATGTTGATTCATCAGCTTTGGCCAGAACTGACCGGAACCAGCTCATAGATTACGGTCTCTCAACCGAGGTTATAGAGAGCATGTTAAATGCTAGGAATGTCACTGAGACCTAGTAAACTGCGTATTGGCTGTGGTCCTGGATTTATTACAGAAACGTTTCTCAGCAAGGTGGACTCCTTCTACGTTAAGCTCTACGTGGCCGCTATTTCGGCCAGCCATGCCCCTATTGATGGACCCTTTTTGAAACGTCTGGGTTACTCATGTACGCCTGTTCCCTGAGGAGGGAACTAGACATTGCATAACCTTGTCATGCTGGGGTATACCTGTAAGTTGTGTCTTTGCTTCAGACAAAGAGACCTCAAATACCGGTCGCGTGTAAAGATTCTTCCCACAGCGTGATGCTCATACAGCATCTCATTCCCTTCTCAGGGAACAGGGTTAACTGCATAACCCAGACTATTTGTGGATAGAAGGGATAAATTGCACTGCTGACCATGTGCTATTTAAAAGGCATTGAAATGAGTGAAGTGTTCAAGTGTAAGAAATAAATCAAGTACATTTTACTATAGAATTGTACACTGTCCAAATGTACAGACAATGTATATAAATTAAATCTGTGTTTACAGTACCATTAATCTCCTAGGTGTGGAGCTTTATTGTGTGTGTAATAACCAGAAAGAAGATTTGCACAGCTTCATTGGCACGAAAGGTCCACAGAAGCCCTTTGGACAAGTTAATTATGTGACTCATTTTAGGACTTGCTCCAGCTGTTCTCTGTGGGGGGGAAAGGTATTTTCCTCAAACCTCTGCCAAGTTAATTACAAATAGTGATGTACAACTTGAATGTGTCATTGAAGGAAGTGTTAAAAGTGTAGGGAAACAAAGGCAAGAACAATATTGCAAAATTGCTTAACTTTCATCATGTCCATATTTTGCAATTTGGAAGTTACAAGAGTGACTGACAAAATGTGTAGTACAAAACTGACTTTGTGTAATAACAGACCTCGACAGGTAACAGGTTACAGTGTGATACTTTCAGCACTGAGTTCATGAACTTGAGATGTCAGCTTGCGTTGTGTTCTCATGATAACCAACAATAACTGGTAGTCTCTCAAGAAGGTACTGTTTTTATAGCACTCATAAACATGTTATCGGAGGGTGGAACACCTCAGACAGCAATGAATTTGCTGGATTATGAGCATATGACACAATTACAAATCAGGGCTGGGTTTCACTGATGGTTCATATATTTCCTAAAGAAGCTATTAAATTGATAAGAAAAGCATTTTCTAGGCTTAGAGTTGTATTTAGTTTGAGCCAAAAAACAAATTTTCAGCACACTGAAATGCTTGATATTTAGGGTTAGGGTTAGAACATGAAAATAAACAGAAAAAATGTAAAAACAAAGAAAGGAAATATTCTAAAATGTTCTAAAAGAAATGTTCTGCACTATTTATTGGTCATATTTAACATTTAAGCACATTTGTGACATGAACCACATTAATTCCTTTGTACAAACAGTCAGATTTTTTTTGAGCATTGAATGAACCTCCAAAGGAATTTATCTAACACAGATGGTCAGGTTTTTACAAATTTGTGGAGTCCATACCAGCTAATAAGAAATTCCCAAATATTTTTACGATTCTACTTTTTACTGAAGTTGTTGCTGATAATGTAATTTATTTCTATTAAAACAAGACCTTCCAGGATTTTGCAGAAATTAATGCAAAGTCAAGCAAACTCAAAATTAAAACAGGTTTTTCACAGATTTGGTCCAAGACACAGACCAAGGCCTCATAGATTAACGTGCATTAAACATGAGTACAGCTAAAAGG